>CAJPEV010002134.1:34706-49899 GCA_905338385.1 Darwinula stevensoni | reverse complement strand
CCCCACACCAACTATATGAAACTTTAGCTGAGCATCCTGCAGTTGCAGTAACAAGATTCCTCACTAGATGGACCCCTTGTTCCCTGCATCCTACAATTACTATTAAGTACTGGTTTTCCTGATATAGTATCAGGTTTTCTTACCATCATTCTACTTTTTATTATGCTATTCATGAATTGCGTAATAAAAAGTAGAATATTGCATATGGAAAACATGAAATTATTTATATATATGTATAATATATGACTCAGGGACGCATTAAATGCAGAAGTTAAACTTTTTATTAAAGCAATGCACGGGATTAGGGAAGAGTAGAATCCTATCCCCGCAAGTACTACATCTCTATCCCGAAAGGAAGAGAGCTCCTTTGAACATTTAATCCTCCTCCCGAGGTTCCAGTACGGCAGGAGGAAGCAGTAGGTCACTTCGGTACTCTTGAGTGCTGGTGAGGATGGGTACTCGTATACACGTCCAACCACCCTAGAGTTTTGAAGAACGTAACGGAATTGGAGATTCAGTATAACAGTTGTCTTCAATGGTACTGATTGACTCTTTAAATACGCATGAATGCCAGGGGAAAATTCGCATAAATCTTATGTAAAATGAATGTAAACATGCTGGTTGGAATGCTAGCGGAAATGTCAATTTTACGTAAAATTGGCGTTAATTTTATATCACCGTTTACGTATCACAGAGGTGACATTTCTGCGAACATGTTGATATTTTCTTGACAATGGTTTGTGTAAAAATTATATGAAATGGACAAAAATTTATATTCATTTTCCGTAAAATTAACATAAACATGCTGTTTGTGTCGGCGCACACATGAAGGCGCCGCACATGCGCACATGCACTTACAGACATACACACGGAGGCCCAATCATATTATACATGTATAGATGATGATAGTAAATTATCCTGAGTATCATATTGTATGACTTTGAACCCGTATATAATCAAAGTCTGCATCTCAAACAGTTTTCCCATCGCTTGGCAAATAATTCTGAATTAATATGGGCATAGAAGAAAATAGCACACAAATTATTGTTCTCATGGGCTTGAAACAAAATGCGTTGTTCATTTCATGCATATTTTGCTATGTAGGAAAATGACAACGTAGTGCATAGTAACTGATGATAAGTGCTGTCTGTTGGGTATATTGCTTCACATTCAGCCTAAGTGGAGAGAGGACAAAATATTCCTGATTCGACGAGTTGATTCCATCTCTGTTATGTGGGCTCGGTCATTTCTATATTTTTTTAAATTATTGGTTGGTTTCTGTGATAGGAGAGTATTTACTTAAATTAAGTCATTATGATTCTCTTGTTCATTGAGGCTCATGTGAGGGTCAAGAACTACATGACTAATGTTCTAGTTTAATTTATGGCCATGGCACCCATGTCGAAAGGGGAATGACGCTTGTAGCGCAAGACCTAAAGGGGTCTTGAATTTCCGGCTTCTGTTGCTGTACAGTATATGCTTTCTCTCTTCCTATTCAATTTCCGATTTCAAACGGTCTTAGATGAGGGTTTCTGGCCTGGTTTTTTAATGTTTAGCCATGAGACTGAGCCAAATTTGATGTGAGCTTATTTTAGGTCTAGGGATTAGACGTCATTCAAAATGATTCATTTGTGGGATCTCCAAACGTGTCTCCATTTCTGCCTGCTTCACCCCGACCCCCTGATCACACCTGTTCATCCGATTCATCACAAACATAATTTTCGGCCTCCAGTTCAACCTCCAGTGCTGTCCCCCAAATTTAAAAGATCCTGAACCCCTATCAGATTCAAAAGGGGCCAGGCCAACGCCGGTAACCCTAAAAGCCACCTCCCCTTTTATTCATTGCCTTTAACTATTTTAGGACTAGGTCTTCCTGTTTTTCGAAGGGTGAACGTGTAAACTTCCCTCTGTTCTGATCCGTCTTCCACTCGCTTTAAGTCTCAACCAAAATTAAATATCGAACCAACGAATAGCTTGGGACATGTTGGAACAACATAAGGTTAACCCACACGAGGCACTACAAATCCACAACGGTCCCTTTTCCAAGGTTGTGTAAGTTTTTCTTGCATGAACTTGAATGATTTCGTTGATGTCAAACTTACAGTTAGTATCTGGTGCCATGTAAATATTAGGTTTATAGATTAGGTTAATCACCATAATAGTGCGCAACATTAAAAGTTTTAGCAAGTGAGGGCATTTTCTGTCTTACCTGTATGAGAAAACTGTATATACATATTAAAAATTCCTGTTGACGTTCTTTGTTGGAAAAGTCAACTATGGCCTTCATCAGAACAAAAACTCAAGCAAGCAATTCTAAGGTGCAGATAGGAATGTTGCCTAAGAAGGTGGTGGCGTAGAGAATAACGCTGTGGCAAAACGAGTTTAAATATATGCACTGACAGTGAGAAGAGGTGGATTTCCATCGAAGCCTCCCCTAGGTTGCCTGTCTGGTAGCAAGCAGATCAACTGGGTCCTAGACAGAGAGGTCACCTTGCACTTTTCCTTTCCGATCCATACTTCAATCTCTTCCAGGGAAACTCCAAGGTCGAGGTTGTGTCCCTATGAAGTATAATGAGAAGAGTACTAATGATAGGATGGTAATAAGTAGAAACCATTCATGGTGCAGGCATCTTAAGGACGCCAGGCCTAATTGTCGAGTAATCATTCCTAGCATTCGTTGAAAATTGCAAATAGAATTTGACTTACTGCGAATCGTGACCTACAAACACGACAATTGTAGTTGTTAGTTCTAATTGGAATTCATTATTATTGTAGTATTACAGACACCGAAAAATATATGACGTACTTCTACATCGAGGCCTTAAGGATTTTTGGTTGTTAGGAAGTCATGAATTGCTTCACTAGAAATAACATTTAACAATATGAATCTGAGAAACTTAAAATAACAAGTCCAAAATCGACTTTCGTGGGAGGGTTGGGATGTATTAATTTGCCAGAGGGAAGAGAGCTGAGGCATTCCGCGTACAAAAAAAGACAATAAGCTCATACGGCATCATAGGAACGCACGGATCGAATGAGAATACCAGTTAAGCTCAGGCTTCCGATCCATATAAAGCACTTTTTAAATTTGTTTCCATATATGTTCCTTCAAGTTCTTGCAGAAGGCCCTCAAGACTGCGGGTGGTTCTCGATGACCAAGCCAGTTGGCAATGGACTTTTAAAGCGCGCAGAAAAAGTATCTCCTTGAGACGCTTAATGGGTGTGCGCGCTAAACTTAAAGAAAAATGTATTGATGTCCACCCACGAAGCCAGGCTTTCCGCATTAGCCTCTATTAGCTGCAGGGGTATTAGGATCCTCATGACTTTAAGCTAATGTCAAGAAAGGACACCAGTGAACCATGTGATTATTTGCCCCATTACGACTGGAATGACTTTGAAAGAAATGATGCAGCGATTGGATGTGTCCTGTGTTGCTTTTTAATAAGAATACCAGGTATACTGGCGTTTTCGCTTCCTGATACTAGAGCAAATAGCTAGAGCTGAAATACATCGTTTAATGATAACTAAATGTAATGGAAACTCCTATGTAATGTCCATAGCAAAGGGCCCAGGTGCCACTGGGATTTCGCGGTATTATTTGAAGTGAACTTTGAATGTGCATAAAAGAAATAGGAGAGTATGAGGGGATGAAGACCTCTCCAGGTCTTGGATCATGCTTCAGTATTATGGACAACACGCTGTGCAATTTTCATAGTTCTGGCGAATACTTTGTATAAGGAGAAGGACCCGCCCTCCGACGAGAATGGCTGTGTGAATGTAGGTCTCACTCTATCGGAGAATTCACTTCAAAGTGCGGAAGTTTTAACATCATCTACCCTAGGACTTCTTCATTTTTTGACGGGTACAGTGACATCCAAAAGTGTGGTAGATCAACAAACCCGTAGGTCAAGACTGCCGGATAAAATTCCTCTTCCATGGCTGGGCTCAAACATCGCATGGATGTTTCGTTTTCAGCTTGACATTCCTGGAAGCATGATGCAGGCAACGTATTAGGCTTAGGAAATTAACTCGCTGACTGTTATTAGGCTGAGAGCTACAATTAATTGTACAATGCAGTGGATGTATGAAAAGAGAATAATTGTCAAAAGAAAGTCAAGAGCTTACAAGATGCAAATAGTCTTATACAATACGCTGAATAATATAGTGATGTTTACAATTTTGGGGGCATTTTTATTTGTAAACGGCATAGTACGCCCATCAATGTGTGAAGGTATCACTGCAACGTGGAGAAGAGGAACATCGCGAAAGGTCTCACTTCACAAAAAGTCGTTCCATTAAAACAGATAGATGGCTTGTAGACGGACTGAAGGTGTTCTCCCATCACGTGGATGCGAATTCCACCTGACGCGATGGTCCTGGGTCTCTCATCCTGCTGAGATCCCCCAGAAAAGACATACGATATGACTGGATCCTCCAGGTATGTGAAGTTCAATTCACCCTTTTTCCTGGAATCGAAGTCCATCTGGAACTTCATGTCTCCTGTCTCATTCTGGCTTGGGGTCTTGCATACCGCCAAATTCTCATTTCTAAGGAGAACATCCTTGTGGGCATCATCCAATTGCAAATTAAAGGACTGAAAGGGAAAACTCATTGAACCATTTTCTTGGAAAAGGGTTCAATACTTGTCGTTGAATAATGAGTGTCTTTCTGGAAATGCACCAGTTAAGCTGTTTATGAGCACTTAACATTTTAGCCATTTAATGAGTCAATAGAACGTTCCCAAGGACGTTCATGGAACGTTGGCAATACCATTAAAGAAAAGTTTATGTAAACACACTCAGGTCTTACATGGGTGGTAGTCTCTGAAAATCATGGTGACTCGTTACACGATAACAGAGCATTTTGTTTCCTCTGTTTTGTAATTGGTTTATCTGCCAGAAATGTTTAGGAAAATTACCATTAGGACGTCCAAAACGACATCCTCGCTTTTCATGAAAAAGCACCAGTTGGCTGAAACGCTCTTACCGCGCTGGATACCCAAATTCAGCATACACCGTCGCCTCACAGCCCGGAGCAAAGAATTGCTGACTAATACGAATCCCCTGAAGACCCTCCCCCTCCTTCTGAAGTCTCTCTCCCTCTCCCTCTCTCTCTCCCTCTCCCCTTCTCGCCACTCCTTTCTTTCTCCCTTCTCTCCCCCTACATTTTCCTTTGCTCTTACTCTCGTTCTCTTCCCAGCAATTTTCTACAGTAGAAGTGCCGTTGGCACAGGGCTTTCCCTAGACACGAACTTCACCAGCTCTCCGGGAACGACCCCCTCAGTGGAGAAGCACTTCAAATGCAAGGTGAATCAAAAGTCTTCCCTGCTTTTTGAACTTTAATAACATGAAGGCTAGATCTCATCGAATGCAGTTTCCACCATTCGAAAGACAAGACAAATCTGTATCAAATGAAGGATCGTTCCATTATTTTTCCGAAGGTATCCTCAGAGGGTTTCCCGATCGGAGGTCTGCTACGATACCTGGTCGGTCAACATCTGTGTTGATATAGGCGATCAACTTGCGACTAACGGTTTATTCAATGAACTTCTTGCTGAAACGTCAAATACGATAGCCGTATACCCTATTTTAAGACGGATCAGCTGAATTATTATGGAATCACTTTTCCCTCTTCCTTTTCGAAACGTGCATGCCATTCAAGGCAAGCAGGGAGCCTAATTACGTTTTCTTTGGACAGCTGGCACTTGCAAATAGTGCTTAGCTAGTCAGACCCCACATCCCCCCCTTAGACATCAAAATCTCAGGTAATGATTATCCACGCAAATCGACAGGGTCGAATTTCACCTAAACTTGGGTTTGGAAATAGCCTCAACTCAGCTATCTCCTACAATTTCACAAGAAGGCCTCATTTGTTCATTCGCGGCTTCCTTTGTTTCTCTTCCTTAAGGAATATGCACTCAAACAAGAAGGGAGGAACTTCGGTCCAAGACCGGGACTATAGGACACAGAACACATTCCCATAGTTTTATATTAGCTTTCTTCCTTTCTTGTATTTTGCCAACCCTCACACAGGAGGGTTCTACTGGGATTGGCGAGGGCCCTGGCATTCAGCCACTTCCAGGGAAAGAGGTCAGTCCCCAACTTAGCTCCTATGTAAATAAATCATTTTCGGGAAAGTATCCGTAGGAGATTTCAACTGAGTTATTCTAGCATTTCCTCGACGTAGGTACAGAGTATTTTGCATGATTAATATGTTTGAAAAATCTATGTCCATCCCCGCGGGATCTAATTACTATAGACCTAACGAGCACAACATTCCCATGCTTCTGAGAAATGATTAATCACTTTACATCATAGAGCGCTCAAATTCCTACTCTCGCGAGTTTTGTTTGGAATATAATTGCTACTCTAAAAGAAATATTTCATTAACCAGTAATATCAATGGGCGGGGTAGCGCTCATTACCTTTCTTCAGCCCTATCGGGCGACAATATTCAACTGCCACGTATTCCTCTCTGAGAGCATCAACAGGAACAAAATTCGGCATACTTCTTACTCTCTCAACACGGAATCGGTCCAGCAAATTCGAAATTCCATCTCCCCGGTTGGTGGAGACTACTGAATCTCGCTTTTCGATATGAATTGCATTTTTTTTTCGCTCTTGGTAGCCACTACTCAGAAGTTTCGAAAGACACAAACCAAGCGAAAGATGTTGAGTTAAAGGGGACAAAAAATGTATTTTTTGTTGCTTCCCGTGCACGATTTCGCCATGACAAATTAAATTAGATTGTGTTAACCTAGGCTGAGCGTGATGGATGCTGTCCCGTCCTGTGGTTTTGACGGATATCGTGCCTAGGTATCGATGTCTGCATTTTGTTTTTTAATGTATAAGATAATTTGTGTCGAGTTCATTAGATGAGTTATTATTAAGTGACAAACAACAAAGTCCAAATTTCCTTTCATTATCAAATGTTATGCATTGCTAAGTTTTAAAATTGCTTTCTGGGCAATTGTGGTACATTTAAAAATTGCCATTGAAGTTATAACATGGTAAGGGAAACTGACGTTCATCAATGCTCTGGAGGCTGAGAAACTCCATCTCACATTACTTATTTATTATCCATAGAGGAGATAAGGTAATTATCATGGGAATTTCTGTTCTGCAGGTATGTTGCTTTTACCTTGTATATCAGTGGCCTGTTCCTCGCCTTTGCTAAGCGCAACCTAAGTCTAAATATAAATATAAACTTTTTCTAATCTAAAACAAGCATAACAAGAAAAAAACATTTTTTTTACCCAGACGACTGCTCATACTTATTTCAAATGGGGAACATTATTAGACAGGGTCCGACCCTATCTAAATGTTGTCCAATTATTAGAATGATGAGATGGAACTCTTATTGTTTGATATCGTATGGAAGTTCAACATCATTCCACAGAAATGTAGCAAATAATCATCTATAATGAGCTGCGATTTAGATCTTAAACGGGTTTCACTTCTCAAGCAGTCCCAAGCTGGAGTAGGAAACCCCTTCGGTTGCGCCACAGTTCATGGATGTCCCATCCTCCAGATCTGATCAGTAGTTCCGGATTTGTCCCCATTGCCATCCTCACAACACCCTGCGTACAAGCGCGTTATGAAGGCACTAAAATGATGAACAGCAAACTCTTTTTTGCAATCCTTTCAGAATAAGTTTAGGTTAAGTTACGATTTTTATTTAGGGTCAGACTTAAACTAAGATTTAGCTTCAGATTAAGATATTACTAGCGGCCGCAGATTTTTGAATAGTCTATTGTGAGCATAACTTCTTGACAATCCTATGTTCATTGCATTACCATTCAGAACTGAACCGCTTCATTACATTTATACACATATAGTTTGCAGTACACAGGGAGATTCTGCTCCTAAACACCATCATCGTGATATTCGAACTGATTGATACAATCACCTTTGTGAACGCCTTGGTTTAGCACGTTTTCATGACTCAAGACGACATTGCTGATTTCGTTTTCCTAGCACATTCAACACTCTTGCATCACCGATTAGCTCATCGGCTATTAGCGTTAGCGTACAGTACAGACACCAATGATTCTGAAACAGTACGGACCGTTCCCAAGAACTTGTTCGACGGCACAGAGGGATGTTAGTGCATGTGCGGCACAATGCTAAAGACTAATTCCTGAAAATGCAAACCTTGCATCAAGTTGCTTAGCTGGCTGCACGGCTCTCCTATTCCGGAGCTGAGCACTCACTGCCTCTTGCCGTTCAGCGGTTTAAGCGGCCCTAAGCTCCCTACTTACATCTGCTTGCTGTTCATCACTGTTTCTAGTCATTACGGCTAGCACCGATTTAGGCACTTCGCAGCGCAAATGCAGTGGCAAACTTTGTTTCCGCGCCTGCACCAATCGCACCGTTTTTTACCAGCAACAACTACCTCATCGCCTTCCTGTGGGACCTCCAACATTTCTTCTTCGCGTTCAACCTCACCTCGCAAAAATCGCCACCATGTTGATGGGAGGCGCACCTCGTTCGCGCGACATATGAAACGGACGTTTTAGACTATTTTGACTTCATCAATCATGGGAAATCAAATAAATCGGTGATGAAAGAAAACGCAAACAGAAAACTATTGCATGGAAGCGATGGCGAGAACCGCCACGCCTGACCTAACGGAAAAAATAAAACACTTCAGCAAAGAATGTATTTAAATGAAGAACTTGCAGTCGATCACTGAATACGTGACACGCATTCAGCTAGTAGCATCCTGTGATTGACACAGCTAAGTATGATGCTTATGGAAATAATAGAATGAGCCCCAGTCTATGGCTCAAACTGACATAGCTCGATGGACCCGGCGCTCAGTGCATTGGATGGCCAAGCCTATGACCTAGAATAGCATAGCTTCATGGACCTGGCGCTTTGAGCGTTGGATGGCCTAGCCTATGACCCAGAATGGCATAGCATCGTAGGCCCGCGCGTTGGGGGTGACAGCCACGACCGCCACCACCACCGTAGCTTTTAACCTCTTCGAAATAAAGTATTAGAATTAGTAGAGGCGAGGAACAGGTCCTTTAATTCTGCCACAATTATAGGATAATTATAGGATGAAATCATAGGATAATCAGAAAAATAGTATCCCATATTCAGCAATTCCATGTTTCCACGTTTGCTACTCCTTGGTATAACACTGACCTTTTCAATTCCTCGCATTTTGAAGAACCCAAGGTAGCGGAAACGTTTCTGCCAGCATTTAAATGTTTCCCATAGATTTGTAGCAGGGTTCCTCCCGATTTCGGTCCGAAGGAAGGTATTATGGCATGGATTTCGGGATTCACGAACTCGTAACTCTTCTCTGACTTTGGATTCTCCCCTAAGAAGTTTCCCGTCATCATAATGGGACCCCTTTCTGGTTTGGGAGAGGGGCGATTCACTATGCGGCAAACAACCTGAAATGGATGAATTCATCCAGTTACTTATGTAGGTGTCCTTTTCATTAGTCAAGTCTAGTTATGCTTGATTCATCAATTATCTGTAGCATGACAATATTCAAGTTTGCAAGCTACTGGTATTTCTGACTCAAATCGAAAGGAAATAATGAACCTGTAAGTAAAGGGAGAAATGTAATCTGGATAAATCACATTCATCAAGCTAAGTTTATCCAATGAAAAACTGTCATGAACTCCAAATCTGGAAATATGCCTGCAGTACATTTGAATTGGGACACATGTTACAATTTAAATACATTCAAGCTGATACTATGTTGTGGCTGTATCACCTAATACAATGTACAGGTATTACAATTGTAGCGTCTTGGATTAAATTACTTGTGACGTCCAGTATTCGTGTTTTCAATGAACTGTTCATGCCTCAAAGGTCATTCACAAAGTTCGACTTTTCCCATTTTGTTTAACTTTTCCATAACATTTTATTTAATTATCTCAACCTCTCCAAAGCAATGACTGTCATCTGGTTATTCATTTTCATTATGATACATGATACATTGATACATTCTCAGCTGACATGAATTTACGTAGTTCAGGTATTTGCTCATTTCTTCTACTTGGGACCATCCCTCCGAATCTCTCTTGGTCAGGGTTGAAGTATTTCGGGGAGAAATACTTCACTCGATTGTCAGATTTTGAGGCATTCAAATTCCATATGGGATTTGAGCCTCATTGTGATTTCACTCATCACTCAGGGTCATTATCCGATACTAGCGAGTTTGTTTGCCCTTCGGGCAAACAAACTCACCATTGCTGCGCCTTCGGCGCTCTGCGACCAAAGGAAATTACTAATGTATTTTTGTTTAAGGCATCCGTTTTCGATGCTCACCCCTAGTATTAGTTAAACCAAAGTAGTAGTCAAAATCATTTACTCATGAGTTCAACTCCCACACCTTCGGCTATGACACCTTAAAAAAGGTGCCTTAGAACATATTCTTAATAATGCCATGTGACTTGTAGCATGAGGATCACCAAGTAACATTCGTAAGTGCGTTGTTTAGTGTTCCATTAGGGAATTTAATCCCTGTCTATCGTCGACACACTATTGATTGCATATCGATCTCCAAAAAAGTAGAAGTGAATAATTGCAGTCACATGAACCACATAAGCCACGTGAGAGTTTTAACGTAATAACTCTTTATAGACAACGCTCACTGTATGGTGAGTTCTCTCATTATCTCAATGTCTATATTTAGGCACTAGTGCTTTTATGCAACCCCTTTTTCTAACTCTACCTAATGCTACATACAGTTGCATCATACATGAGAAAATACGTCATTCACGAAGGCAATTTATGACTTATTTACTAATACGTTCCTGCTTAGATGATGTATGAGGTTAGAAATGGCATTGGTCTAAACGTCCTGCATCTAATATATATAGACGATCGTAACTGACTGACTGACTAATTGACGCTAATTCTAACCATGTTCTAGAAGGGTTAGAAAGCTGAACCTTGGTACACATGCACCTTTTGGAATGCAGAGTTCAGAAAAAAATCCGACTTTGGAGGTACATGCCCTGTGGGTACACATATTGGGGGAAACGTTTTTCTTCAATATATGTTGTGACAGATGAAGATGGCATTCAGAGAGTCAAGTGGAGGTGCTGCGTTCTGTGGTGTAGTAGTAGCATCTCTGACTGGCAATTAGATGGTCCAGGTTCAACTCCCGGCTTTCTTTCCCCTTTTTTTTCTTTCCATGTCCCGTTGCTCATTCAACCACCATAACATTATTTTTGCTTGAGTAAAACGGAGAGACATGGAAACCTAAAACTTGGTATGGACGTGCCTACCGAGACGAAGAGTTAAGGAAAAAATGAAAATTTTCAGATGCATGCCCTTGGGGCATATTTTTGTGAGCCGACGTTTTCAAGTATTCTTTTTGTCCTGGGGTATTAAGCGGAGTGGAAAGATGAAACCTAGTACATAACTACCTACCTAGGTATTGGGATGCTACATTGTAGAAAAGTTCCGACTTTGGAAATGCCCTGGGGGCACAAATTTCAAATGGAGATGTTTTCAACTAGTTTTTTTTGCATCAGTTAAACTGATGAAAGCTGAAACTTTGCATGAATGTGACTACTGAGACAGAGTTAAATAAAAATGTTAAGTCTCGATACATCCCATTGGGGGAATATTTTCGAGGGGCGATGTTTTGAAAAAGAAATTGTTGTGGGGAATTGGACAGAAATGGAAAAGATGAAACTTGGCACAGGTATAAGTGACATGTAAATTGTTCATGAAAATCGTATTGGCCTTAACGTCCAACCATGGGTTAGGCCTAGGCCTGCGAAATCAGCACCCTTTGAAATTGCCCCAGAGCATGTAACCCCACCCGCCTCGAAGTCGAAATTCCTCCTTAGTGAACAACCTAGCAGTTACATACACTTCCTTCAAATGACAGTGGAAGTGACGCGTGTATGGGGAGGCCTAAACCTCCGTCTGGGAGGCTAGGCCTAGGCTTGCGAAATCAGTCCCCCTGGAGATGTACCTCCAAAGTCGGATTTTTTCTGAACTCTACATCCCAATAACTATTGGTGTACCAAATTTCAGATTTCTAACTTCTCTAGAACATTGTTAGAATTAGGGTCAGTCAGTCAGTCAGTCACGATCGTTATATATATTAGAAGATGGAAGTGCTTGTCCGACAAGACACAGATGATTATATGTACCATCACACCCGAACCTCCCCTTGAAGTGGAACCAGACGTAGCCTCCACAATCAAAAGAAAACTGTATTCGTCATCCTCGCCCTATTGAGTGAAGCCACTATTTGAACCTTTCCTTCACGATTAAAAGGAGTCTCCTTGGACTTCTTAACCCGTTTAAACAAATTATTTGAGAAATTCGAGTTTCTTGCTTTACGTCCTCAATCGAAATGGATCAAGTACCGCAGGATAGGTACTGGGGTATTAAATTAATGAGTCACTCCATGATCCCACTGAAATAGCAGCTGTATAGTCGCTATCTCGCATCATGTAGAAAGCTTTTTTGTTTGTAATCGTGGCGACATACTCCCCCATCCTTCTAATTATGTGGGAAGCTTTTTAAGTACCTGAGATAGATGTCTCATCCTGAGACATGACATGTTGTCTGTCGCCGTTGGGTCTACATGGGCAGCCTACTGCGATGTAGGCCCAAGCTCCCCCACTCGTGGTGATTAATGGGGAAGCGTCGAGGGCGATTTGTTGGCGCTCGGGGGGGTACATAAGACGGCTACAAGATGATTAAGGAGATTAGGGGAATTCCGTACGAGAAGCGTTTAGAAGTGCTGGGACTGTACTCGCTCGAGAGAAGGTTAAGGAGGGGTGGTCTCATTCTGGCTTTACAGAATAATGAAGGAATAGATAATGTCGAGTGTGGTAGGTTTTCGCACAGTTCGACGGAATCAAGAGAACGATGGTAATCAACTAAAGTAAACCGCAGGTGAGTCTCAGGTCAAGACATGAATTCTTTACTTGCAAAGTGGTGAACTCGTGGAATGCGTTAGATGACGACGTAGTGGCTGCCACTTTTGTGACTATTTTCAAGAAGAAACTGGATGCTTTAACACTTTCGCTGCCGCCTTAACAAATTCGTTGACTGACCTCAGGAGCCGATGGATGTCGATGTGTGATATGCGTGATTAGCACACGACACTTTTAGATAAAATCACATTTAGTTTCTGTTGATGATATGCACTAGTTTTAGGCAAGAAAACACGGACACAAACAAATTTATTTATATTTATTTTATTGATGAAACTGCCTAAAACACGGTTCCAAACAAAGTGCAGGATTTCCAGGGCAATGGGGGCAATAGTAGATCGAATCTTTTCTTTGTCCTCTATCAAAGCACACTTTGCAACGCTTTCTGAAAGCTTTCCCTTTTTCATTAGCTTTGCACTTTATTGGTAGGTGATTTTTCATGGCTGGTGACTTGCGCTTCATCGTTGGAGTAGTGTTTGAAGACAATAGGTGCCGAATAATTGCAAGTCTGAAATCATACAATGATTTTTTTTCCTCCAGAGTATATGCAATGCAGGCTGTATACGTCGAGCAGCATCATTTGGAATATGTGTATCCCTATTTTCTTGTACCATCAAATTGTTTTCCTCTCACTAGGAAAATATGACAGCATTTGATCTTGCCGATCAACACCTGACATATACCTGTTGTATTGTTGTATTCCTTTCGGCTTTTTTACTGTTTCACCTCTCTTGTTAGTCATATCAACCATGACATCTTCAAATTCTGTCGAAATGAACAGAACATCTCTCTTGTCCTTCCATTTTGTCACAACCACTTCATTGGCATGCTGACATTTACGTTCGCCTTTTGAAAGTTTTGATTTGGTCACTTGTGTGGAGTTGTTTTTACGATCACCACATAGTGTTCCAGTGCAGTAAGTGTTAGCATGCAGCAGCTGTAACGCTAGATCATAACTGTTGTAAAAGTTATCCATGTAGAGTGAATGTCCAGCGTTTAGCTTTTCATTCATCAAATTGAGAACAACATTCACAGCATGTCCCTTGCCACCTAGATCATCCAGTTGTCCTGTGTATATTATGACACGTAGTATCATACCGTTGGGTTCTGTCAGCATGTATAACTTCATACCATATTTGTGCTTCTTGCCTTTGATGCACTGCCGGAAAACCAATCGCCCCCTCCACAAAACCATTGATTCGTCAAGTGAAATGTCCTTGCCTGGGTAGTATACACAATCAATGGTATTGTTGAACAGGTCTAATAGAGGCTTTATCTTCACTAAGCGATCAGCAGGAGTGGAATCCCCAGGTTTCGGGTTTGTGGCAAAATGGTGGCATCGTAAAATGATCAGAAAGCGATTCCTACTCATATTTGAAGAGAAACACTCCATTTTGAAGAGTGGGTCAATTTTCCAGTAATCCTGGAGATAAGGCATTTGGATTGTGCCCATATGAAATAGAAGACCCAAAAAGACCTTCATTTCAGCTACCATAACATTTTTCCAATCATTTATCCTTGACTGCTTCTCAACTCCAGCAAGATATACTTCCTCAGCATACATATTAGTTTCTCTTACGTGATCATAAAACTTGTCACAGGCAAACATGTTGAAAAAATATATTGGTTCATTACCACCAACTTCAGTTTTCAGCCCAGGCACACCAGTAAAATTAATTTTTTTCATCAAAGGAGTTCCATCCGACCAAGAAGGGCTTGAGGATCGGGCAGGTGTAGAAGTAACTTCACTGGTTGGAGAGCCATTTTCAATGTCAGATTCACTGGTGCTAACACTATCACTAGAACTGTTGAGGTCACTGTCAGAATAGAAGGATATTGCTTCTAATAGATCAGCAATTTTATCTTCCTTGTACGCTCTCTCTGCATCATGTCGTGGTAGCTTTGGTCGCGAAGGACCCGGAATCATGTCAATTTTATCACCCATGATACCACACTTTGAAAACCACTGGGATGAAAACCAAACTCGCTCACAAATAACTTTAACTTCAATCCAAGTGCCACTGAAGCGAGAAGGAATACTACTAGTGCCAACCAGTTCAGACAGGCAAAACTGACAAGACTGGGTGACGCACATGTGCGTCATCCGGTTCCCAGAGCACGAGCCGCGTGAAGCGCATGTGCGTCAGGCGGCAGCGAACGTGTTAATGGACAGGCATGAAAGTGGGTTATTGAGGATAGGGACTAGACAGTAAGCAACTAAGATACGCTAATATATATATATATATATATATATATATATAT
>CAJPEV010002134.1:7201-33065 GCA_905338385.1 Darwinula stevensoni | reverse complement strand
TAACAGCTGTTGATGCTCTAGGCCGGCCGTGCACCCCCTGACGAAGCCGGTCGAAAAGCGTCAAAAATCTAGCCTAGAGCTTCGCTTTCTTTTCCTTTATAGCCTTCTTCCGCCTGGACCCCCTTTTCTGCCTGGCTTTTCACATTAGTCTCGATTTTCCTGTCGAGGTACTCGCGTGGGTGCTGAGCCATGGCTGTTCAAGGGCTAGCCCTTCTATCAGTGATTGTCCATCTTATTATATATATATATATAGAGAGAGAGAGAGAGAGGGGGGGAGAGAGACAGCTTTAAGAGGAAGAGGCCTACCCTAAAACTTAGGAACGCTCGACCTTGACACGTGATGTCGAAATGGGTGTAATCGCCTCTTGATGTGATTAACTGCCTTGAACCTTGAACCTCGCAGCCAATGTTGGCCCACCATTGTGTGCTGCTGGGGAAACCTCATGGCAAATGTACTGATGTAGGCAGAGGGCATTTTGAGGCACATTCAAAATTCATAATTGCCTGTATTGTTGATGAGGGTAATTACAAATGACAAACTAAACTTTACCTAATGCTACTTATTTATTGTGCCAACTGTTTAGTAGTTGTGCTTTTTGAAATGGTATAGTGACCATTTCATCGTCATAATATTTTCAGAAAACTGCATTTTTCTCGAATTAAGGTACGGAAGAAGTACCCATAATAAACATTGAATATGTCTGACTACTCGCTTTGAAATTAGGTATTATTCATATTTCTAGCTGAAGTAGTTCGGGTCATATTGCATTTGTTTCAGGGGTCATTTTACCCTTCCCTTTAAATTTTTCAAAGAACACATCTGAAAGACCGTTGGACCTGGGAAGCTGAAATTTCGATTTTTTTTTTGTTTTTCATAACCTCACGTGCACCTTATTTTTAAGTGGAAATTTCCAGTCGGTGCAGCTATCAACCTGGCAAAAATGGGACCATTTGACATGGAAAGACTCATCATCAGTTAAAGAAGAGTGCATTTATGTTCAAAGTTTTGCGGTCAATTCAAAGGTGGATTTCAGAAATCCGTGATGCTGACGACAAGTCAGGACGATAATCAATCTGTGACAAATGCCTGCCATACTGACTCCTGTACGATGATACATGGAACTTATTTCGTGAAAAGAACTTGGTACTTTTGTGCATCAGTATTACAGGTCTCTCAATAATTGCATTTGTCTTCATTTGCAGGCTAAAAGAGGAGAATGGACATGGAAACAGGTTTCTGGCTAGTTTTTTGGACCATAATCCGATGCGGACCCTAGGAAGAATAAAAGAGGTACTTCTAATTCCAGACTATTCTGTGAAAATCAACAAGGGAGAAATTCTCTACATCGATTTATGCTCAGGGAAGTTTAGGACTTGCCTTCTCCCCGGGTACGTAGGAGTCAACGAGGGGTTCACATTTAGCAGTGACCACAGTGATTTCGAATATATCTGATATTATTTTCCCAATGTTTTCACCGGATATTGTGACTTGAGTACCTCCTTCGATGGGACCCTTCTTCGGCCAAAAGTCGGAAATGACAGCATTTGGGCATGGTTTGTCTCTGCCAACCCAGGAATCTCCAAGGTCGCATGTTTGTTTTGTTGTACAGCTGCTTTGTACAACACACCATCCACATGTGTCATACCTTTCCTCTAGGGTCAAGCAGGACGTGCATGTTTTCGCCAAAAAAGGGCAAGCAAAGATTGCCACTGAAAGATAAGTGTCAGTATTTAAGCATTATTCTCTGGGATGGGTTAGTCAACCAGTAAACGAGGGAGCCACGTTTCCCACCATGAAAGTCATTCTGGTTTTCAAGAGGGTATTCATATTCTTGCCTCCACGCAACAGAAATACTGACCCTTTCCGTACTTCCGTTTCCACCATGGCGAAGGACTGGAGCGATATCGTCGCATAGGATCCAACCAGGTTTACTTTCCAATCCCCTTCCTGGCACTTTTATTTGTGGCATCTCCTCCAAGAACTCGAAAATGCATTGAAGATCGAGACCGGCTTCATGAAGTGGCACCTTGAGATCCATCGAAGAAAATATTAGCATATTTCAGACGTTCAATGGCCTCTTCAGACGTAAAGGTTCTGAGAAGAATGTGAAAGTGAAATAATGCATTCATTACTAAAAATTTCGCTGAAAATGAATGTTTCTTTCGTCCTTTCCTTCCCACTCCATCCAGAAAAAAAAAATTATAACGTCAACAAAAATGTGTCACTCCTTAAGTCTGGGGGCACGAGACGTTCCATATATGAATCTTTTCTCCATAAAAGGTCAAACCGAGTAACATACCGGGAACCTTTCGATGTGCAGCTTCAGCAAAGAGTTTCCTAGGAAAGGGACGTAGATATCTGGAGAGGATCCATTCTTTCCATCGACGTCCCACCCATCTATTCTTGGACAACCCTCAGTTTGGTTTCTCCCTGCATCCTCCTGAACGAAGTAGCATAAACTTATTTTCGTGACGCACTGGAAAAGAGGTCGATGTAGAAAACACTCGCTCATTCAAATTTGAAGAGGCATTCGGCGTCTTCGCACCAATATAATGTCACAATCTTCCGTGAAATTACCCGATATTGTGCCTCTGAAATTGTTATCTCTAGAGCGTGACATCAGTTCCAGAATACCCTCATCTTGACAACGAGTAGTTATAAAATACCAAGTTGTGTGCTAGATACCTCCCTCTTCTCACGACAGGAATAAGAGAATGTCCAAGAACTATTGGCTTCAAATACTTGACCATTGGTTCAAGAAGAATATGCTCCTAGCACGGAAACCTTTATAAATATTATGCAGTTAACCAAATCACCTACGCATAAAGGAGAGGTCGTATGAAGGTGAGAGATGTCTCATATTGATTTTCATGGTCTTTAGGGATAGACACAAATATATCATATTAATTAATTAATTATTTATTTGATTTCTTTAGCTCTCTCACTCCATGCAGTCTCTTCAATCTAAATAACACCCTTTACATATTTACTGAATAATCTTATTTTACTGCGTATAAAAATTTAACCCTAAAACTTCCGAGAAGGACCACCCGCCGAATGGTTCATATGATATATCAATTGCAAGCTCATCATGAGTAGATTGCGTTGGTGCATATTTTAGCTTAGAACGATGAAAAAAGAAGCATACATTTTAATGTTAAGAGGTGTGGATTGTCGGCTAGTCAGGCGTTTAGTGGCGTGGGCGCGCACGTTCGGCATCGGAGTTGCTGCATTGAATGGATGACGAGAACGTGCGTTTTCGCTAGAATAGAAAGCCTCATCTATATCTAATACTAGCGAATTTGTTTGCCCTTAGGGCCTCAAACTTGCTATGATCGCGCCTTCGGCGCTCCATTACCTTGGATAGTGATTAATTTCTTCATTTTTTTCGAAGTGGCAAACACGTAAAGTACGTCCCCATTGAAATACGTGACATATGGGGTCGAAAGTCTTCATTATTTTCAAATTCTTTACATCTATGATTCTATGTGTGCCTAACTTGAAATCTTTTCTTGTGTTCCTTTTAGTAAGGGTGGAAAATGCATTTTGAAATACTTCCCTCTGATAATCTAAGAGCCCTGATTGGTTTTAACGAAATTTTTTTATCTTCTGAAATGGAGACTCAGGGAACTACATGCCACCCAGTTTCAGCCTCATACGTTTCCCCTTTTTGAATTAGCGTCAGTCAGTCACGATCGTCTATATATATTAGAAAAGTAGACATTTTTATTTACCCAGCTATCCATCAGGTACTTATTTGCCATGCTTTTTTTTTACTTTCATGCACCCTCTGTTTTGCTGGATCAGAAAATTCGTGAAAACAAGCCTTTTGCAAAATATGTGCCCTCAGCCGTTTCAACCGAAACCTACAATTTTTTCTCATCGAAATCCATCCTCAGTGAACTACATGCCCACAACGTTTTAATAATATACGTTTGCCCTTTTCGCTGGTGAAAAAACGTGTTTGGAAAAGCCGACCCACCCTAACGCTATGCCCGAAGGGGATGCACCATGAAAGCTGAATACTCCTTCAGCTCAGTAATATCATGTCACTTATAGGTGTGCCAAGTTTCACCTTTCCATTTCTGTCCAATTCGCCACAACACTTTTTTGTAAAAACCTCGAAAAATTTCACCCATGGGATATATCGAGACTTTACATTTTTTTATTATTTAACTCCTTGTCTCAGTAGTCACATTCTTGTAACAACCTAGAAAAATTTCACCCAAGGGATAAATCGAGACTTTACATTTTCTTATTATTTCACTCCTTGTCTCAGTAGTCACATTCATGCAAAGTTTCAGCTTTCCATGCTCAGCAGTTTAACTGATGCAAAAAAATTATTTGAAAACATCTTTTGAAAATTGTGCCCCCAGTGCATTTACTTCTAAAGTCTGAAGTTTTTTGCAGCATCCCAGTAGGTAGCTATGTACCAAGTTTCATCTTTCCACACTAGCTCAATATGCAAGGACAAAAAAAAACTTGAAAACGTCGGCTCTCAAAATTATGCCCCCAGGGCATGCGTATGAAATTTTGCATTTTTCCTGAACTCATCGTCTCGGTAGGCACCTGCTTACGAGTGTATGCCTCCCTCTCTTCGGCTTGCACTTTTTTTTCGGCCGTTGGGACAGTTGGACCTCTTTCGGTAACGTAACATGGGGGGGGGGGGGGGGGGAAAGTCCAGATGGCATAAGAGGACGAAAGAAACGATAGAACGAACGGATATCGAAACTGGGACCAACTGCTTGCCAGTCAAGTATGTTTCCATTACACTACCGAACATATGCTGCTAAATTATGTATTTCTCCATGCAATCCCTAACACTCCCATGGGAGGAAAAGGCATTACAGTGGTACCTCGCATAACGAACGCAATTCGTTCCAGCGGTGCGTTCGTTATGCGAGGTGTTCGTTATGCGAAACACGATTTCCCATAGACGTCTATGGGAAATCATGTAATCCGTTCCACGTTGCCGCGAAAAATCAAGGAAATTAGAAAAAAATGTTTCACTTTCACTCGCGAACACCTCACATAACGAACGCACCGCTGCTGGAACGAATTGCGTTCGTTATGCGAGGTATCACTGTATACGCATGCCTTCCCCCCCCCCTCCGGGTGTTCACACCTCTAATACGGAATTTTTCGCTGGGACGTGTGAAAGTCCCCATGAATCACATTTGGCGTCTCCTTTCATCCTTTCTGGAATAATTATTTTCTTGCCCGGGAAGAGATATCCGCCCATTTATTTCTCGGGATCCGGAAAAGTCGTCTCGTAGGCAAGCACACCTCCTTGGGTAGGAGAGGGATGGGTGCGCAATACGTACAATGTCCAAGTGGTTGATACGTAGAGCGTTCAGAGAACACTGAAAAGGATCCCATACGGAAATGTCCTATAGGAAACCTATAGTTATTTCTTATAGGAAACCTATAGGTTTTTGAAACACGAAAAACCTATTGAGTCTTATAGGTTTCCTGACCTATAGGATTCAAGGAGGATATTTTGGGTTTCGAAACCCAGGCATTACGACGGAAAAGGCGACTGAGGTTAATATTGGCGCAGCATTTCGGTGTAAATCAAAAACCGATTTGGGGTTTTTCCATGGTAGGGACACATGCATTATTAATACCAGCATTATTTATGGCCCCGCCCTACATGTGTCGCTATATTGCACATCTACTTCCTTCGGTAGGAAGAAGTAGTATTGTTCTCTCGACCGAAGGAAATAGAAGACAGAACCTACGAGCACGTCTCTTTACTGAAACTCCATTTGGATAAAGTCTACTTGGTTTCGTACGTGGTTTCCAAAAGGAATGAGGGCATATTTATTCACGAGACTCCATGATTATATCTGGAAGATGGGGATGACAAATAAGGAACTGTCGAAGTTTATTGATTCCTACAGTGAGGCAAGGCGAGACATTTGGGGACGTACAAAACACTCTTGTGAGAGATGATTCCTTGGGTAAGGGGAGGGCACTTTTGTGCCCTTTGAGAAATGTGAGAACGCAATACTTCCATCTAGTGGCCTAGAGGAGAACTTCAAACGGAACCCTATAGACCTATAGGGTTCCATATAGGCACTATAGGGAACCCTATAAGTCCTATAGGGAACCCCATAGGTCCTATAGGGAACTCTATGGGGCATATAGGTTCATATTGGATTTCCCATAGGATTCCAATATATTCCTAAAGGAATATATAGGAATCCTATAAGACAGTTTCGTAAGGGATGGCTTATTCTGGAATCGCAGGGAACCGGTTGGGTCTTTACCATCCCGTATCCATTTCCATATATTTCCTTCATAGGCTTGCACGCAAAGTGATGGAGTTGGTCTTGACGTACGAAGCTAACAGGGTTGTAATCATTAGGGAGAAGTGCCCATAAATGTAATGGGCGAAGTTCTCACCATGGCGAGAGAGTCATCCTCCCTTCAGCGGAATGAAAGGGGACTCCAAGGATTGTACGTGGGGTCACATAAAGAATGGGAAAGAGTGGTTGCTATGAGAGGGTCTCTGAGTTTTAGGGCCGCCGAATAAACTCGTGATTTTTTGCTGAAGAGTTCGCGGAAGTCTTCAACGGGTCGGCTAGTGCCCTGTATTTCCCCATAAACTAGCTCAATTGCCTGGATGCGAGACACTCAGGTTGCTTCAGTAGTGCTTCTGCATTTCCCCTATGAATCCTAACCAACTAACCTCGGAGAAGACGGGATCAAGGCAGATCAAGCGAGCCACATTTCAAATATGACTGTAGGAGCGGGAAAGCCTAATTTGGGGGATGATAAGTCACTTCGGTTAGAAAATATCCGCGATTGAAGGCCGAGATCCTTTCCTAAATGCTCCATCATTCCCCAAAATAGGTTGACCTTCTATAGGTCGATTCTTTGTTCTTTGACCAAACTGTTGAAAAAATTATTCAGGTAATTTTTATTCAGCTAACCATACCAGCGCGATGAAGGTCTTCTCCAAAACAACCCAGATTTGACCAAAAATGTGGTAAATGGAACCTGACTCCTGTACAGTGCTCTTGCCCGGGAAGGTCAGAGCACAGCTACCCAACGCAACTTAGCACGCAACCCTCATATCAACACATTAATATTCTGGACTCATAACCTAACCATCTCAGTTGAAACATATTAATATATCGCTATGACATATTTACTGTACACCGTATTTTCATGCGATATACATCTTGCATCATTCTGTAGGTACTGCGCTTCGGAAGTCATCCCAACCCGGAATTCCTTAGGTCTGTTGACATTTTGTTGCACTCGAAGCAGATCCCGCGCATGCGAGTACTATCTATCTATATAATAATAACCAACGTCCTCCGTCTGTCAGTCCGTTTGTCAGCTGGAGGCATGCATGGGTAGGCCTTTTTCGACTGGATTGACAGATTTGAATTTGAGGAGCTGAGAACATCTACTCATGGTTTTGAAGGTTCTATAAGTGGTCGAACATCAGGTTCAGACCTCGAAAGATACTATTCAAATAATCTTTATAATAATATTAATAATATAACCCTATAATAATAAAAAGACAACCTCATAATTTTACATCAACATGAACTCAGAAATTTCCATAGGGGCTATCTTACCTTATTCAACAGCCAACCGCTCCTACAAGGTGCATTTCCCTCCATGTAGCACTGATGGTCCGAAATGCACCATTCACAAACGGAATTATCCATGCACGTCGAACACGTTCTGTAGCTGCTACAGTTGAAAAAAGTGAACCTGTGCTCACCGAAGCTTATTCCTTCCTGCGTCTTGATGGTTAGGTTGTACACCAGTGTCCCTGTAACGCATTAGCATTCGAGTCACCCTTATTACATTTCCCTTTTTTTTAACAAAACCATGAAATTAAGTCATTTCCATGCCAAAATAATCCCTCAATGTATTTTGTTTCGGAGATAGCTAATTGAGCATAACCACGATGAATAGGGGTATTTAAATATACTGCTTATAAGACCAGTTTGTACTTATTTTCACTGGGGCCATAAAAACACCATAAACAATACATTTTAAGCAGATGTGTTGCTTCCGTAAGAGTTAAATTAAGCCCAAAAAGAATTCGATAAATGAATTTCGTTCACGAAAATGAAAATCGGATCGATTATCCCAGGTTATCGAGTGAACCATTATGACAATCTGGAAAAAAATAAAAATGATAAATTGTTGACGAGAGAAAGTTTTATCAGTTTGGTTGGAATAATTTTCCCTCTAAAATATCAATAATTGATATTTTCCCATTTTGCAAGCAACATATTCAAATCAATAACGTAAGCATGAAGAAACAAGCTGGATTAGGAGGATTCCCTTGAATAATAAGTAATGGGATTTATATTAAAAATGTATTCCATATTTTTTAGGCGAATCTTCAGAAACGAATATCAAGGTGTGGTTAAAGAGGTGTGCGAAAAACGTGTATTTGCTACTGACGCAATCAGGCTTAAAACTTGGATAAAAGATGCATTGGTAAGCTATGTTCAAAATTTTCCATCTTTGCTTCCATGAAATCAATTTTAAGCGGGAAATCTTGACACGGGAATGCAAAGTTTGATTCAATGAATTAGCAGAACTTCATTGCCAATATCGTTCATTATTCGTACTTTTTTTCGGGAGATATAGCACAATGCCAACATTTTATTGAAGCGCAAGCTACAGAGTCAAAAGTATTGTAAAATATAGATACTAGTGGCCAAGACCAAACGTTGTCAAATGTGCTACCAAATCACTATCTAATATACCGGTATATCGTGACTGACTGACTGACTAACTATATATTGTGACGGATGAGGATGTCATTGAGAGATAATCCTGTAGGTGGCCGTTTCGGTGACGTAGTGATAGCACATCTGACTGGTAATCGGAAGGCCCGGGTTCAATTCTCGGCCATTCCATGGCTCTTTTCTATTAGCTTCTCTTGCCTTCCATGTCCCGTTGCTTGAATAAAACGGAGAGACATGGAAAGCTGAAACGTGGAATGGACGTGCTGAGGGCACATATTTTGCAAGAGGCGCATTTTCCCGAATTTTCTGATCCAACAAAACTGAGGCCGCAAGAAAGTTTAAACTTGGCAATGAAGTACCTGATGAATAGCTGAGTAAAGAAAAAATTATACTTTGTTGATACACGCCATAAGGGGCACACCTTTTCGGGGAACATATTTTCACATAGATCTACTTGCTTCATTGAAACGGATACACATGGGAAGCTGTAACATGATAAGAACATGACTGGTGAAGCACTGAGCTCAGGAAAAATGTGATATTTTCAAAATAATGGAGTTTTTTATTGGGGGGGGGGATATTTCTTGGGGACTTTACTTTTTCCAATACTTTCTCATATCCAAGTGAATCGGGCAGAAATAGAAATGTAGCAGCTGGCACACGCATAACGGACGTGATGTTGATTTAAGGAAAAATTCAACTAGTGTTGTGTGTCTCCTAAGAGCACAGCTTTTGTGTGAGTCGTTTTTCCAATACATATTTTTCCACCAGCAAAAAGACTAAACGAATAAGGCTGAAACTAGGTGGCATAGAGTTCCCTTTCTCCATATTTCAGAAGAAATTACATTTTCGTTAAAACCCATCAGGGCACTTTTTCAGTCTCATTTTCCTGAATTTTTTTTTGATCCAACGAAACTGAGACAGAAAATGTATACTTCCTTCAGAAGTACCTATTTGATGGCTGAGTACAGGAAAAATCCTACTTGTGAAATATGCCTCCTTAGCGTAGATTATTGGACGGAAGTATTTCAAATTGTATTATCCACCCTTACAAACTGCGACACATGAAAATATTTCAAGTTAGACACACTAGAAATCCTAGAAGTAATGATTTTGATAAAAAAGTAAGACTTTCGTCCTGGTATGTCACGTATTTCACTGGGGACGTAATTTAAATACGTGTTTCCCATTTCGCAAACAAATAAATGAATTAATCAATAACGAAGGTAATGGGGCGCCGAAGGCGCGACCAAAGCGAGTTTGTTTACCAATAAATAATATCCAAATATGGTAAATAATGTTGCTAAAGCATATGTTACCTACTGTGGTTTCTTTAATATAGAATAAAAGAAGAAACCATAATTCAGTAAGGTGATGCACCTCATTCCTCGTACCATTGACATTGGAGACATTTGGGATATGGCATTCCAGATAATTTCTCCAAGTTCCAGGGGACGATAAAATTTCGACATCTCGTTGAAAGGAACATGTAACATTTTCTGACGGACGCCAATTTCTTGGTGCTCCGGAGACTTTAACTCGAATGACTGCCTGTGATGAGAAAAAGTCAGAACTGTTTCCAGTAAGACATTTCTAATGCAGATTTTGTAATTATGAACAAGCAGCATCATCCTCTCATTCCCTTTATACCTTTATTCTGCTAATCTACATGATGGGACGGAATGACAGGTTTGGTGCTTCAGGGCAAACATTCTGTGTAAAAAGTAAGCTGATGCGGTAACTTTCTCGTACAACATAGTTATTTTTTATCTTAATTTTTTGGTTATGAAAAATGCGTTACGAGGAATATACGTGCAAATACAATGGAAAAATGTACTAAACTCCACTGTATGGGCAATTAAACGAAGTCGCTTTACAGAGAACCCTCCTTGGGTGTTTCCATCTTGGTTTAGCTACGAAACAAACCACAATACCTCAAATGGGAGCGACAGATCACAATCATACCTTATCTTCAGCAAATTGATTAAGGCTGTATGTCGTTGGCTGAATATCTGCAATTTTTGGGCAGGCATTCCATTCTCTTCTCTCGGGATGAATGTGTTCCAGGCAACCAGACGTGCTCATGCACCTATATAAAATGGGTACACATCTGTTTACTGCGTATGTATCCGCTTTACCATGTTTCGCCAATTCAATTTCATAGATTACGGCTCAGGCACTTGGTTTTATCGTGCTATTACTGCATGCTGGTGGCACCCACTTGCATAGTTTCCATCATGCGGCCATTCGAAAATTGAAACTATGCTCAGCGTAAACGTGGCGGCTTCAAGCAAGAGAAGTCGTTTCAGATCAGATAATTCATGGGAAGTCTTATTCTTTAACGAAAACTCCCGTGGTGAGTAAGGACAGGAGAGTAAGAGACACCCTGGAATTTTTTCCCAGCGAATCCAGAATAGGGCAATTCCGCGCTACGGTCAACCCAAGGCCAAAACAAAATCTACGTAAATATTGCATACTTTGAGCAAACACTATAAAATCGGCATCGGCAGCAAAGCATGGTTGAACAACCATAGTGCTATCATAGTCATTTTAAAGAAAATGCGGATAATCTAAAGTATCACCCCTTTATATGCTTATTATAATCAAATATTTGTATTTGCAACGCTAGCTTTTGCGGATTCCAACCAAACTTCCAGTAGTATATCGATGTAACTATAAGCTATATTATCTTCGGATATAATAGCCACAGTCGCAAGTTTATTTCTCTCATGCACTTGAACAGGCAAGACTAAAGGTAGACTAATAGAAACATTTTATGCTAGTCCCACAAAATCAATAGCTTTCAATCTCTGCCAGCACTGGTGGGCAAATATTCGTGAACGTAAGATTTTCTCCTACACCTTTATATGGATATTTCGCCTTCTTGATGGGATGCTGTCTATTCTGTGAAAGGCGTGACTAGCGTAACATTCTGCTTCGTGACTAACAACATGATTGTGAACAGAACCCGCCAAGTAGACTCTCTAATGGTATGTACGGCAATCATCAGGTAAAGTTATTGTGACTTCGTATTTCCAATATATCCAGGTATTGTCTAATTCAAATTTAGATCATGGCAAATATGGCATTTGAAAGGTAATCGGATAGTCGACCGTGGAGGAGTTGAGAAATGACGAATCTATTTTCGCGACCAAAAGGTACCCTAAAAGTTAATGTCGGGGCTCGCCCGCATAGTAGGAGTTTTGATGATATTATATGTCTTTTACAGAACGAGACAAAATCACCTGAACATTTTTAGCCCATACCAACCTTTGAACGCTGTGCTGATGCCATGTTAGGCAAATACTTATTTATACTTTTTCCATGACATATGCAACGTTTTCATATCCATAGGTAAAAAAATAGTCGATTCCGTTTTGCATGCTGAATATTCTTCGAAATAAAAAACCAACAGATATGTTAACGCCAATCCAACAAAGGGCTCTGACCACAGATATACTCAAAAAAGGGTCTTACGCAACAGGGAGTGACGCGGCTTTTCGGATATGCTCGTGTGGTTTATACAGGGTTTTTATCGATCCCTCATCAAAACTGACATAGACCTTCACTTGGAGAATCACTTCAATCCTCAAGTTTAATTGCTTTGCCAGTGCCTTCCAAGAGAGTCCAAACGGATGTACTGTACTGCATGTGGCGTTCTTTACCTATATATTTTTTAAATTAAATTTGGAGTATTGATTGACTTGCGGCCAAGGAAGGAATGGAGGCATTGCTTTTGGAAATCATGAGGAAAAGATATTTTGTCACGGCACAGGGAAACATCTAAGAGTGAAATGAGAAAAATTATTTATAAGAAAAATAATGCGTTGCAGAAGGCGGAAAGGCACGTATTTTCTAATCTTCGAACGTCGGCGGGAGCAATATCCATTAAAGAGCAAACAGTTTCAATGGAAAAGCAATGCAGCGGGTGAAAATAGTAGGTTTATGTTAGTCACAGAGTCCATGTTGATTCCACGTAGGATTTTCATCGAGAGAAAGGTTCACATGTGACGTTTAGCAAAATGGAATCTCTTTGAAGCAAACATTTATTTGGAGTAGTGAAAACTGGCATAGATCATGTAGTTTATATGTATACACGATGCGTCTGATTGTTATATTAGCCACGATGAAATCATCCAATAGCTCGCCGCATCCAGCTTAGGCTCTACTTAACAGATGAAATGTACGTGCCCACAGAAATCCTATTATCTCAACCTACTCATTTGAAAAGTCTAAAAAAATATATATCTTGTTGTAATGAAATTCGTAAAATTTTACTTTCGATTATGATTTTCCTTTGCCCCGTCCCGTATATATGAACTTGAGAGCTAAGAGTACTGGCCTAAGTCCTGGCCTTCCATGGCCCATGAGCTTTTGACAATGTAATGCCAGAGGCTAAAAACTTTTGCGATGTACTCGTCGTAACATGAAGTGTCTACCGATGTGTTAAAATATTGCATAGTTAAACATGTCATGATTCTCCTGAGAGACCCAGAGACATTGAAACTTGTTTCGGATCCAATGACGACTCACTGTTGTTTTCCTGGGCACCATGCGCATATTCGTTCTTTGGATATACATTCATCACATGATTGGTATGTCGAGCATTCATGAATTCCAATGCGAATGAGCTGAAACAACGAAAATGGAGTTTGAAAATATGGATGGAAGAGCTGCAATTATTCGATGCGAATGAAATTCTTAAATACCTGTTCCTGCGTGAGAATAAGAATAGCAGATGAGTCTCCCTGCATGACATGATTGAGGGAGAGAATCGAAGATCCATTCACCAAGTCGCGCAAATCCATGTTATGATTTCTCTCATTCGCTACCAACTGAAAGAGAGAGTCGTCAATCAAACGGGTGCACTCGTCGAAGGTCAATAGGAAGCGAAGCTCCTCTCCTGAACGTGATCCCGAATAGGCTACCCGATACAGGTCTTGTCGACATTTTCTCGGCACCAATCATGCAGCCATTATATTTTCTTCAATTCCTTCTTACTGTTACTAATCCAAGTAGAGCAAGATATGCCCGCAACATTTTTAGGAAATGTTGAACAATGTCGTTTCAATGTGTAATTGTCTAAAATGTCAACGTTGCTGACATGTTGCGAAAGAACATTGTATTGACGTTGCGAATCGTTATTTATTCATTAAATATAAGTTACACAAACGTTTCAAGACTTATTTTGCTGCAATGTTGATGGAAAACGTTGGTTTACCAGCACCTTATCTCGATCAATATAGGCATTATTACCCGGAAAAGCATAGGCTTCACTGGCCTTGAACTGGACCGATATTCTGCCAATAATGACTTATTTTTTCCATCATTTACTTCATCTCTCTACCCAGACTTTCCCATCAACAGAACAAAGGCAGTACTGGCGTAACCCTTGTCCATGCGTAATATATCATCATTGGCCCTCACGTCGGAAGTAACGCTGTGTAACAATGGAAAATGCATTAAATTGTTTGAGCTTTACATATAATGATTAAATGATCATAATGGGATTCTCCATTAGAGTGAAACTCGTGCAACAGTTTGTTGACTAATTTGCCTGAAGGGCAAACCACAAATAATAAGTAGTATATGAAATTCAATTCTAATTACTTTCTCAAATCATCAGCATTAAACTTGTAATGTATATAAAACCTATTATTGACAGAGGAATCATCACAAAACCATTTTTTAAAGGAACCCTAACCATCCCAAATTATGCTTCCACAAATCTGGTTGCACGAGAAGGAACTTACGAATGCGAATCTTGTGAAGCACATCATACCTTTTTCACAGGGCCTCCCTCCGTTCCCATGATGATGATGATGTAGTCCATGTCAGTTCGAACTGCCGCCAGAGCCGTAACTGTTCCTATTCCCTCTAAATTTTTTGGATTTCCAAGCGCTCGTCCCATCATTGGCTCCGTTTCAAAAATCCTCTGATTTAAAAATGGCATTTCATACCAGTCCTCATTCTTCATGTTCTATTTGAAACAAAATTCTATTTATTTTCATATCTGTATTTGGTACCAATATGTGCTTTTTTATTGCCACAAGTGTGCGTAGCAAAGCAACACCTCTGGAAAATATCAGAAACATAATCTACCCAGGTAGCATTAGATATCCTCCGTACGATCGCAGAATATCCGCGCCGGACGTTCAGACGTACGTGGGACATCCGCTCGGTACATGACGTGGATATCCAAATGCAACGGCTCTAGATCATCCGCTGGACATCCTCCTGAGATTCCTCCGAGTAGGTTCGGTGGACATACCCCGGATATTCGCGTGGTTTCTTCGTGCGTAGTTGCAGCGGATCATAGGTACAGGTGGATGCAGTCCTTTTCGTAATTCTCCCGGTTTCTTGAGTAATTTAATAAAAAATATTAAGTGTCTATCTAAAGTTCTAGAAGTTTTGTCTCATTTTTGTGATCTCAGGTATGTATAGTGTTGATATGGACATGTGCATTTAAGTGCTATTGAAATGGTGAGCTGGATGCACATTGCCATCAAAAGGTGATTTTGCTATTCATGTAAATCCAAGAACCATCTGCTGGTATGAATAGGAAACCTAGTTCCATATTGTTTTGATATTTCAATGATGTGAATAAAGATAATTTACCATATTGAAATAATATAATGGGGAGAGTTATTATTAATCATGGTGAGAGTGAACACAGCAAAAAGTGAATGGAGATTCATTGATCCATTTATTCATTCTTAATGGAAAGTAGCCATATATCTTCAGTTACTCTCACATTCAACTCCCTATCTATGCAGATGATCATCCCCCTGGCCTCCTTCTCCTCAACCGTTGACTCGGCTTTTCTGATCATTTCGGTGACATCAAGTAGGGCTTGTTTCTCCACAGAGCAACTACAAAAAAAACATAAATCCATAAGACATAATACCAGGTGCTTCTTGAATTCTATATCTGTACTATGCATTGTGAACTTCAACTCCTATCTGCCATGTCACCCTACCATAGGAGGGGTATGAAATATTTTGAAACATTTATAAATCCATAAGACATAATACCAGGTGCTTCTTGAATTCTAAAGCATGTACTATGCATTGTGAACTTCAACTCCTATCTGCCATGCCACCCTACCATAGGAGGGGTATGAAATATTTTGAAACATTTATGAATCATTGTGAGAGGGGTTCATAGGATTTTGCAGTTAGTGCTAAACAATATCCAAAAATATTAAACTCACTGGGGACACTATATGGGATGCAGTTTAGGTTTAAATTCTGGTCAGCTGGCCATGTATTGTACTGGTCTACAACCAAAACATAATCTGATTTATTTTTTAAGGGAGAGTTCCATGGTGAGGTGAAATTTATAAGGGTTCCTAATTTTTCACTGCATTCCTGTTTTAAGGTTGGAAAGTTCCCACCTTGATCAAATTACAATTATTAACATAATCTGATTTATTTTTTAAGGGAGAGTTCCATGGTGAGGTGAAATTTATAAGGGTTCCTAATTTTTCACTGCATTCCTGTTTTAAGGTTGGAAAGTCCCCACCTTGATCAAATTACAATTATCAGGTTCATATTTTAATACACAAATCTACTGGGTTCTCAGACCCCTTCTATGTTCCTCAATATGGTTTTACATGAAACCTTGTGACTTGTACATATGATAGGAGCAAAAAGGATATTCCTGTCTATATTTCCTGGTATATGTGATTTCACACATGGTGTTATGCCTGCACCCTGATAGTGAATGCAGTGCACCAACCATGAACTTTCACAGCTTTCTTCAGGACAAAGTTATATACTTTTCTTTCAAAATAAGAAACAATGAATTTCAATACATGAATAGACTTTTGAATAGTTACAAATGAATAATGTTAACTAGTTCTATTGCTCAGCTATTTCTCTCAAAGTCAAACTGAAGTCCCATGATGTTTTATGTGATAACAAGCTTCTATGAAGAAATAACTTTTAATGACTTTTGAATAGTTATAAATGAATAATGTTAACTAGTTCTATTGCTCAGCTATTTCTCTTAAAGTCAAACTGAAGTCCCATGATGTTTTATGTGATAACAAGCTTCTATGAAGAAATAACTTTTGTTTTTTTCCCTCATGAACTCTATTGAAACTACAAGGATCATCTTGAAAAAACACCATGATCCCTCATGTCCCCTCAAAAGTGGCCCTTGCATGATATTCCCCCCCACCCAAAGACATATGTCTACAGGAAAATCAAAACTGAGATTAAGGAGTTATACTCATTGATAAAAGCAATGTACAGTGGAAGGACTTCAAACCTGTGATTTCCCTTTCTGTCCTCTCAGCTGAAAAGGTTTCCAATCTCGTTACAAATCTCGCCTTCAGGATGCTGCATGTTTTTTCTCCAATAGAACTGTCTCTAATCCCTTGGAAGTAGGATACCTGTTGATGACATGCAAACGTTCACTGCTTCAAAATACACAAAGGTTTGAGAGAATCAGAGAAGGAAGACTTCCTTCATTGGGAATCACATATTAACAACTGATTTCTTGCTAATTTCAGTTACTTCTTGTATGGGGTGAAAATTGAAGTGCTCCCTTTTGACCGATGCACAACATGAAACTGAATATAAGTATCAAGATGATTTACAAATTCTTTAGCAATAGGCACAATAAAAACAGAACTTTAATGCATGCCTCATTAGGAAACTTTACAAATTCACAACCAAGAGCAATTGATGCCTGTCAAGAGGAAACAAAAGCCAATATTTACAAATAGGAACAGCTGGGCCACATGGAAAAGGCAAAATATTGAAATGCCACACAAGACACACCTCTACATCTGAGAAGTTGAGAATCCAGTATGACCAACTAAGACCAATGACATGCTTTTCTGCAGCCCTGTTCTCCACACCAGCATGGCAAATGTCTCCTCATAACTCCCAGGCAGACCTTAGGAAAGAATAAGAGTATCCTGATGTATGAGATGGGACATGAGGGAATGACAGTGATCACCAGATGAATGACAATGTAGAAAAATTCCAAACATGTGACTCAGATTTTGTTGGAAGCTAAAAACTGTTATCTACAAGCCTATATTTCAGAGTAATTTGTGAACCCTTCAAAACCCTCACCAAATGCATGTAGTCCAGTAGGAATTACGACACCAGTTCAATGCCAACTTGTAGGAGAGGTGATACAGATGATCATCTTCAGGCTGAACCTGTACAGCTATGTACCATCCAGAGGGTACAGAACTCAGCCTCTTCAAGACATTAGGCCTGCAAAAAGATATTGACATTTTGTTAGCTATATCCAAACCACAAGCTGAAAATGAAAGGAGTCTGATAACATGCTTGTTTCTTTTATTGTGTACAAGATGGGCCAGAAGCTTTTGGAAGCATTACCTGGAGAAAGTTCATTGACATTGACTTTTAAGTTTAATATTGAGCCCTCTAGGGCATGAACACCACCCTTAGCCCTTTTCTCAATCTATAAATTGAAAAAGGATAGTAAAACTGTCCTTTTCTCATAGAAATGATTTTATCCTTGATATATGAACCAGATTCCATTAGTGTTCAAGATTCTCTTGGAAGTGCTGAGTGATAGAGAGTTGTAGGATGTAGAGTAATTCATTCACTTCAGTGAGACATGGAATTCCCTCAATTTTTTGCCCATTTTTTGCAATTTGTTAAGAAGACTTTAGCTGACTTCAGTAAGAGAACATGATCCTGACAAAAAAAATAAGTACCTTCAGGTGCAGCAGATTCATTTTGGAGAAGGATTCCTTCAGGCGTGGATGCCTTGGGTCAGAGAGCACAAACCTTACTGTAGCATTTCATCATCTTGGTATGTAGGGCAGTGGGCTTGGCCAGTTGGCAAACTACATAAGACCTAGGTCTCATCTCCACTGCTCTCCAGATTTCTTCAAGAGGCAGTGTAGAACCATCATGAACATGAGAAAGTGATTATCAGGTTGATGGCAATTTCCATACTTCCAATTGCTGCTTTCTGAGGTAATATGAAACAAGAACGCGAAAGGATGGTTTGACCACAGTGTGCTTACAAAGAGGGACCATTTCATTACCTGTCACAAAATCAGTGCAGTATGAAAATGAAAGACAGGAATCACAGATACCATTAGACTACCATGTGACAAGCTTTCTCAACAACTCATGAGGTAAGAATTAATGGAGACATTAGGTATGATATACATCTACTCTATAGCAAGTGGGAAAACATTCTTACTGAAGAGAAAAGAATATAACGTCATGGAGGCCCCTGGCAATCTCCATGATGATCATGTCTTGTTAGATGCCATGAAATTGGAGGGTCAAGTTCTTATTCTCTGAATGGAAGCTAGAAGTCCACCATCATCATCAGTCTCACCCTTCCAAGACAGACACTTGCAGATGATGAGGCCAATGTTGTGATCACTTTTTACATTAAAGTAAAAAAGAACACTATCCAGAATGTGGAGAGCACTGTGACTGTTCATTTTTACAATGAAATTGGACCTAAGAGGCCATGTAATAAATGTCATTATCCAATGAGAACCATGAACACATGGGAAAAAAAAATCATTGCATACGAATGAGATCTAAAGTAAGTAGCAAGCGAAATGGTCAAAGACTGAAGTTGATATTTCCAGTAGGCCTACTATAGCCCTAACATGAGGCCCATTCCTTACGGTACATATGGCAATGTGAGGCCTAGGCGGAAGACTTAAGATAATTGCCGTGTTTCGTTACGCTATTCAACCTCCAATTTCCAACATTGGGGATATCTGAACCCCAAGGAACGATTAACATCAAACATATAATGCCCATGCAACTAACGAAATAACAAACACGTCCATTTCTAATAACAAGGCTGCATGATCGAGTACTGAAAACATATATACCTAAAGGCTTGGGGAACAAATCTGTATAATAAAAAAATTGATAGCAGCAAAGTTCTATGCAACAGCACCTCATATCAAGATCGAATTGCACGTACATGATGCGTCACTGCGCCAAAACGAGCGGCTACATCATGCACTTGAACGGGAGAGTTTGGCATCATTGGCGCTTTTTTCAAATCCGGCTGACATGCGAGTAAAATACATGTGGATGTACTAAAGATATTCACAGGAGCTTCGGACCATATCCACCCTCGCATCTCACACGCATGTCCATCGCATGTGCTCTGTACTGCGCTTTTTTCAAATCCGGCTGACATGCGAGTAAAATACGTGTGGATGTACTAAGGATATTCACAGGAGCTTCGGAGCATATCCACCCTCGCATCTCACACGCATGTCCATCGCATGTGCTCTGTACGAACCTAAAAAAAATTGTGATTCTCGCTGGGATTCGAACCCTGGTCCCCTGCCATGCAGCCGCACTCGCTACCAATCGCGCCACTCTCAAAGTCCGTGAGACGTCCGACGAATATCTAGCGGACCCAGCGGATATGAGAGGATGTGAGGATCCAGAGTGGACGTACATAGGATTTCTAATGCTACCTGGGTACTCGCTACCAATCGCGCCACTCTCAAAGTCCGTGAGACGTCCGCCGAACATCTAGCGGACCCAGCGGATATGAGAGGATGTGAGGATCCAGAGCGGACGTACATAGGATTTCTAATGCTACCTGGGGATATTCTTGCTCCGATGCCGCATCAGAGGCAGGGGACTTCGGATTTAGATTCGTTGCTCCCTTTGAAAATATTTCGCCCATTGTGATATTAATACTTGGTGGAAGTGTGATGCATTTTCAGGGATATTTTATATCCTTCCTCCTTAGCGATATTCTTGCTCCGATGCAGGATCAGAGGCAGGGGAGCTCAGTTTTAGCTTCATCGCACGAATAGAAAATATTTCACCCATTGTGATACTTCTTGGGAGTGCGATGCATTTCCGGGGATAATTCGGTTCTTTGTTTCATAGCAATTTTCTTGCTCCGATGCAGCATCAAAGCCAGCGGACCTCTGTTTTAGCTTCATCGCACGAATAGAAAATGTTTCGCCCATTTTGATACTAGGTGGAAGTGTGATGAATTTTCAAGGATATTTTATATCCTTCTTTCTTAGCAATTTTCTTGCCATGATGCAGGATCAAAGGCAGCGGACCTCGGTTTTAGCTTCTTTGCAAGAATAGAAAATGTTTCGCCTTTTGTGATACTTGGTGGGAGTGCGATGCATTTTCGGGGATTATTCGGTTATCTCTTAATTGCAATTTTTCTGCTCCGATGCTGCATCAGACGCAGGGGATCTCGGTTTCAGCTTCGTTGACGCCTTAAAAATTTTTTCGCCCATTGTGGTACTTGGTGGGTGTGATTTGCATTTCCTTTGGGTATTCGGTTCTTTGTTTTGTAGCAATTTTCTTGCTCCGATGCTTCATCAGAGGCAGAGGACCTCTGTTTAACTTCGTAGCAGCTTTCGGAAATGTTTCGCCCATTGTGATACTTGGTGGGAGTGTGATGCATTTTCGGGGATATTTTATATCCTTCTTTCCTAGGGATTTTCTTGCTCCGATTCTGAATCAGAGGCAGGGGATCTCGGTTTTAGCTTCTTTGCACGAATAGAAAATGTTTCGCCCATTGTGATATTGATGGGAGTGCGATGCATTTCCGGAAAAAATTCAGTTTTTGGTTTTGTAGCAATTTTCTTGCTCCGATGCTGCATCAGATGCAGTGGCCCTCTACTTGAGCTTCTTAGCCGCCTTGAAAATGCTTTGGCCATTGTGATTCATTTTGCCCATGTAATGCAATTTTGCTGATATTTTTCATCCTCCTTGTTATGGGTCTTTCCTGCTTTGATGCTGCGTCAGCGGCACAGTAATTCGATTGCAGCTTCTTCCCACGAATAGAAAAGTCTTTTTTGTTATACGTGTTGTTTGTTTTTCAATTTTTTTTCATTTATAAGTTTCATACATAGTTTTTATTCTTGAAAACATTGCAATGGAAATGTGCCAGAGTCATCAACAACTTCCCAAGTTGAATAGATGATGATTTATTCGAATAAGGAGGACGCTGGTTTGAACATATCATTTACTATTAATCAACGGTAAATTACATGTACCTTTCCAAGCTTTGAATTGTTTTAATAATAGCCTTTGATTCTCCAGTCATGTGTAATTGATTTCGTTTGGTTTATATGAATAAAAAGCACTTCGACAGAAATCCTCTCGCATTTCCTATATGTAGCGTTTTTTTTAGACCACCCTCTCTATTCTCCTCGGACATCACCTGGATGACTAAATGTCTCGTCTATGGAAAATCCTTGGACATGCTCCTTGGATTCCCTTTGGGAAAGCTTTTGTATGACCATTGAGGGGTGCAACGATAGTAATCCCCAGGTAGCTATGGAGTGTAATTTGCCTGCTCATGAATATTCCTGGAGGGAAAGAAGCACTACCTGCAATTTGACCATCTCGCCCTCACGTTCCTTCGAGGAACTAGGAGAGGAGTGTTTGGAAGGAATGTGAAGCATTATTGAGCCGAAACTCTACTTCCCGCCCTCATCTCTCAATCAAGACATTGTTCACATCATCGACATAGCCGGCATAGTTTTTACGGGGAAGGAACAGACATACTCGACTAGGGGAAGCACACTCTTACCATGCAATATGTATGAATTGCCAAGAGTCTCCTTGAGCTATGTTACGTCTCTCAATCAATGAATTAAGTAGAATGACTTCATTCCTTAGGCTTCCACGTGGGAAATCGTGGAGTAGAGGATGGAAGTTTGCACAGAACAATTCGTTAGCATTTTGGAAATCGGGAGACATACAGCGGCGTGACGAGCGTAACCTCACTTATATTATGGGAACTTTGTATTCCTTAATTGAAGTGCTAGATGTCAGGTCAGATGTAAAGCCTCAACGGGGCGGGGATTCCATCCAAGGACATCCAGTGGAAGACCATTAGAAGTTGTCCTTGGAGGTTCCATTGCTGGACGTCCAATGGACCCCCAAAGGACTGACACATAGTTTCGTTCGTATTGTCGAAATCTAAACGAAATCATCCACAGGTCCAATTATAACGTCACACTAGCTATATATTGATTGAAGTTATTTGGCTACGACCTAAGATGGGAGATTAGAAGACAAAAAGAAAATATATCCCACGATCGGATCCTCGTAACGCCATTCCATAAAACCTTCATTTAATGAGATGGAAATAATTGAGTGTTCTATATACGGAAAGGTAACAACCTTGTTGATACAATCACAGCACATCTTGCCACTTGTGCACATATAAAGAAGGTAGAAAACTCAATGGGAAACTGTAGAATAGAATCCTGGACTCAAAGGAGATATGGCCAGCAATTGCAGGGCCGCCCAGAGGTTTCCAGGGGCCCAGGGCAAAACTAAGCTGGAGGCCCCCATGGGATCCTTTGATATGTGGGACCAGAGGCAGATTGCCCCCTCTACCCCTCCTCCTAAGCCCCAGGTGGGCCTGAGCAAATGTAACTTCCAATTCTTTCTCTTTTCTAAATGTCAACACTGAAAAGGTTTCCTAATATAACAGAAAACTGAACTACAAAAGGTCTTTCAACAGAGTATGGCCATGCTAGCAAGTGGCAGCAGATGATCATGGAACATGCAAGGAGGGCCAGGTGCACCAACCAATTCTCCTCTCTACCTGCAAATAACACCAATCATAAAGTGTCAAAAAGAAAGGCATCTCAAATCTGTGCAGGTACACTTTCCAGAGGCTAATTCAGCACAAACAGGGTGTCAAAAAAAAGCCCCTATCCATAGATAAATTCAAAGGAATGATAAACCCAATGAATTCATTAAATACTCCATAAAAAAAACTCAAAGTTTCAGTAATCTGCCTTCAGTTTGAATCACAGCTTCAAAAAGAGAAAGGTTGAAAAGACAATTATAGTCGACAATGTTGTTAACAATGGGTGGTCATTGAAATGTTCATTGAGATTTCTTTCCAAGTGCTGCCAGACAATGAAGGTGTCTCCACAGTTTCGCCTTGGATTTCCAGCATGAGTCTCCATTCAGTCTTGGGTGATTGATCCCTTGTGCACCCCTTGTGTACAAGCATTCTAATTAGGAGAATAGGGTAGCCACTGAATAGTTTCAAAGTAGTCCATGTCAGCATTCCACAGGAATTGCTGGGCAGCAAGAGCACAGAAACAGGAGCCATATCATGGAGAACAGCAGCGTCAGGACAAATCAAGGACCATTTCTGAATACGTTTTTAAAAGATCCAGCAAGAACTCTGGTTCTGAAGACCTTTTCCAATGGGAAATGGGGTTAACTTCAGCCATCCAGTTTCCTCAATCACCCACAACATGCAACAGTGAAGCAAAGAAAGGTGCCAATGCACCAGGATGAGCCTGAAATTTCACAAAATCCCTCACTTTCCTGGATATCATCAATAGATTTTCCCTGAATTCTATTATTTTGAGAATTCTGATTTTTAACCAAGCCATATTGAATATTCACAACTTAACAAGAATATAAAAGATGCAAAATGAAATGAACTTTCACATTCGTTTGACGGAGATAACCTAATTCCTATAAACTCCCATTATGCAATCATATCAGTTTAAGTTAAACCGTTCTGGTGCATGTCACTTTGTTTCTGGGCATCTCGAATACTAGAGAATTGGAGGGATGCTTGACGAGACCGAGAAAAAATAATGTCCCGCGAGAAAAAAGTAGAATTTTTCAAGGCTAATATGGCTAACGTAACATGGAAGCAGATAGGGCATTCCAAAGTCCCAATTGGCTGAAGGAAAGAAAAACTATTAGGTACTTCTCGCCAATACATGTCCTGAATAATTAAGACAGCGACTCCGGGTGCCAAATCTCCCTTTCAGTTGGACTGTCTGAATAGAAAGCTTCTCCCAAAGGCATTTCGGGATAGGCCGTGCTGTTCCCTTATACTCATGGAGGCATCACTATCTGGCTGTAAAAACCCTAAAAATGAAAATCAGCTGACATTTTAGTAGAGGGAGGAAACAAGTTTGCATTTGAAATGCTCAGCTTCGAATTCTAACCCAGGATCGGTACCTAAAATATGCTGCAAACACGATGCCTTTCATGATTGACATTCAATTAAAGTTACTTCTCATTTCATCAGTATGAAGGATCAAGTGTCAAGGCTGCCTTCCAGAAAGAAGGGAAGGAAACGTAATGATACTTATTCTGAAGAAAGCTTGAGGGCTGCAATTAACGATGTAAAGGTTGGAAAGTATGGGCCGAAGAAAGCAGGAAAAATGCACGGAGTGCCTGCTTCTACTGATATGATCATGTGTCTGGTCGATATATATGATATATGATCATGTGTCTGGCCGTGTGCAGCACATGCACAGCGGCAGGCAACCTGCTCTAACCGTGGCCGAAGAAAGCATGCTTGAAGGCTACGTGATTTCAGAGACCAAGAGAGGGTAAGACGATGCAAACAAAATTTATTAAAAGCAAATAAAGATAAGGCAAATGGCAAATATAAGCGTAAAATTTTGCTTACAGGTTCCCACCTACTAAGAATGACGTCATCTTGATTTACTAAGGTAAATAAAATAATATCAGAGCTGGATATGACCTTCGTCAGAAACGTCAATTGGGGGCAAATTTCCCCTCAAAACAATGGATGTCCGGTTTTTTGAATCGGCACCCGAAGCTGTCACTACGTACAGCTTCGCTCCTGCATAGAGCCCTTGTCTCCAAAAGCACCATCCTGACATGGTTTGATGACATGACGACTTTTCTGAAGGAAGAGGAAGCCATTCACCTGATGATGGAACCAGGACATGAAAACAGGGTTTTCAATATGGACGAGACTGGATTCAGACTTCAGGGCAAGGGGGACAAGGTTTTGGCTCCAAAAGGATTTAAACATGTGTACCGGGTCGCTCCTGGTTCAAGAACCCAAATCACTGTCGCTGTAGCCATGTCTGCAGCTGGAGATATGATACCGCCTCTCGTCATCTATCCAGGTCGTCGGCACCCAAATCAGAGTCATTTCGGATCTGTTCCTGAAAGCCACTTGAAAGGCTATCACGTTGGCATCAGCGACAATGGATGGATGACGAGGGACAATTTCTATAGCTGGCTAGCAAATGTATTCTTGCCTTTCGTGGAGAAGGAGTCCTTGGACAGGCCCGTAATTCTCTTTGTAGATGGGCACAGCACCCACATAAATGTTCATGTTTTTTAACTTTGCATGAAGG
>CAJPEV010002133.1:2557-49903 GCA_905338385.1 Darwinula stevensoni | reverse complement strand
TAGTGAGCGTCCCAATTGGAGAAAGTCTGCATTAATGCATGCTTCGAAATTCTAGGAGATGCGGCTGACGGTTTCTGGTTAAATTTATCCTGAAGTTGTCAAGTGCTTTCTTTACGTTCTGGTCGAATTCGGAATTAAGCCGAACGTTTCTCAGTCATTTTTCTCCAACTCCTTTCACTTGGAATCGACCACATTGGAAACATCCTTCATGCACATGACAGACAACGTGACTCGATGACGCAGGTATGTTTTCAAATGTAAATCCCTTCACCGGCAATCAGGAGGCCTGGGTTCAATTCCGGCCCTACCCTGGCATGCTTGGGCGCTGCGTTCCTTGCCTCAAGTTGCTCAACAGGCTGCGCAGCACTCCCATTCCTGCACTCAGCATTCCCTGTCTCCCGCTGTTCTGCGCGGCCCTACGCTCCCTACGTGCAGCATTCGCAACTGCACGCTGTTCACTCATTCTAGCCCAACGACCACCATGGCCAACATTTTCCAAAGCAACGTTTTCTGCAGTTCACACCTCTACAGCGGTGGTAAAAGAGTTTTCCGCGCCAACTCGAATCGTTTCATTTTGCGGCGATTGCCTCACTGCCGTCCATTGTAGCCTCCACCAACATTTCTTATTCGCGTTCAATCACACCATCGCGAAGATTATCACTGTCAATGTTGAGGGGAGGAGCGCTTTTGTAGAGTTTGCACGACATATGAAACAAAGAGATTACGTAAGTATTTTTTACTTCATGGAGTCTTGGCACAACCTGTCATAAAAGCCATCTAAAGGGTGAGCCTCTTAAAAGTAGAAGAAATATGCCAACATTTTATGGCCTAGAGTCTAGGCCCAAGACTTTGGCCTGGAGAGGCAGCGCCTTTTTGGCCTGACGCTTTAGGTCTCCTTGACAATCCTCTGTTCATTGCATTACCCATTCGGAACTAAACCGCTTCATTACATTTATATACATACAGCTTAGAGTCCACAGGGATATTCTGCTCCTAAACACCATCATCATGACATTCGAGCTGATTGTCACAATCGCCATTGTGAACGCCTCGGTTTAGCACGTTTTCATGCGACTCAAGACGACTTTGCTGATTTCGTCTTCCAAGCACATTCAATACTCTTGCATCCTGAAAATGCCTCACCACCACATTTGCACCAGTGAGCAACACATTCAGAACCTCAGGGTAAAGTGTTAGTTGCAGCAGGAGCATTTTTCCGTTGCGCCAGCAATGTGAAGCAAATGCCCCTACATCAAAATGTACAGTCTGACAGTACTCGCTACGGCAAACGACTGTAGTGATTGAGATGACATGGAGAGGCATAGCATCCTGAGTTCCGTGGTGTAATGGTAGCACACCTAGCCGGCAAACAGAAGATCCAGGTTTGATTCCATGCCGGCCCCTGGCTTTCGATACCTGAGTGCTGCGTTCCTTGCATCAAGTTGCGTAGCAGGCTGCACAGCTCTCCTATTCCGGAGCTCAGCATTCGCTGCCTCTTGCTGTTCAACGGTCTGAGCGGCCCTCCACTCTCTACGTACATCTGCTTGCTGTTCATCAATGATTCCAGCCATTACGGCTGTCATCGATTTAGACACTTCATACCGCAACTGCAGTGGCAAACGTTGTTTCCGCGAAAGGATCAACCGTTTTTTTTTACCAGCAAAAACTGCATCATCGCCGTCCTGTGGGACCTCCTTCAACATTTCTTCGCGTTCAACCTCACCTCGCAATAATCGCCACCATTTTGATGGGAGATGGACCTCGTTTACGCGACATATGAAGCAGAGGCTTTTTAGATTATTATTTTGACTTCATCAATCATGAGAACTCAAATAAGTCGGCCATAACATGAAACCCAAACAGAAAACTATTGCATGGAAGCGATGGCGCGAAACCGCCACGCCTGACCTAACGGGAAAAAAATAAATGCCAAAAATATACTTCAGCAAAGAATGTATTCAAATGAAGAACATGCAGTCGATCAGTGAAAACGTGACACGCATTCAGTTCGTAGCACCCTTTGCTTGACACAGATAAGTATTAAGCCTATGGCAATAATAATAGGATGAGCCAAAGCCTACGCTCAGACTAATATAGCCCGATGGCCAAGCCTTTGACCTAGAATTAAGCATAGTCCAATGGACCCGGCGCTTTGAGCAGAGGATGGTCTAGCCCATGGCCAAGGATGCCATAGCCTAATGGACCTAGCGCTTTGAGTGGTGGATGGCGTAGCCCATGGCCTGAAATGATCTAGTCTCGTAGGCCTCGCGCGTTGCGGTGACAGACACCACCACCACTTCTTCCCGGCACATTCAATACTCTTGCATCACCGATTAGCTCATGGGTTATTAGCATTCGTTTATGGTACATACACAAATCTTTCTTTTTGGAATGGGTTTTGCGAGTTCTATGTCCGGCCATCTCGCATTGTATCATAGGTGTCATGAAAATTCATTTTCAGGTCAACATCATTTTCAACATTTTTGCTTTACGTTCCTCACGATCCTGGTTCCCCCTTACTATATTTACCCTATTCAGATGCCTGATTCTCACCAGAGTTCTGGTATGCATGAAGGTCCTGATTGCCAATGGATGGGTATATGAGTATTTGTTCTGAAGAGATTCAGAAAGACCTTTTATTACATTTTCCCTTTTATCGAGATCAGATTCTCCATGATATTTTACGAACTCTCGTTCTAAAATTGAAGCATCCTTTAGCCATGAATCTGTAGGCTTCAGTGAACCCCCTCGACTAATCTTTGGGGTCCAAGAAGGGCTACCTGGATCGTTAGCGAAGGAAATACCGAGATCCAAGACCTTCCCATGAAGTTTGAAATTACGAATAGATGAGCAATGTGTAAACAATGCTGCCAAGGGTAGCTCTGACAACCCCAAGTATATGGAATTATGAGTGAGCGACGAGAGAACGAGCGTATAAATGCGGCCTGCCTTGGTCTAAGCTGAAGAGGTAGTGAAATGGTTTAGGCCGAGCGTCGGCTTTTACAGTGGAACTATTTGCTGACGTCATCACCTGCGCAAGATTTTATCCCCCTCTCTCCGACCCCCCTTGCTTGTAGACCTGGTGCTCCAGCCCGTGGATGGCCTGGCCTATAACCCAGAATGGTATTGCATCGTAGGCCCGCACGTGGGGGTGGAAGCCACCACTACCTACTTTTGACCTCTTCGAAGTAGTAGGTGTTAAAGGGAACTTAGTGACCTTCCAATATTTAATGAATTCATGATGGGTGTATAGAAATTTGAGCAATGAACGAGGAAAGAGAGGGGAGAGCACGGGTTTTTTTTCGCATGAAGTTATACATTTCGAGAATATGGAGTCTTCTGGATGTCCATGTGCCACAGGTCCCTATGTAGAACGTTACTCCCGGATATTTTCTGTTGATTCAGAATTCAGGATTGCGAAATACTCGCCATGTCGTTGTGTTCGACCGCAGCAATTCTTCGAGCAACAACTGGCAGGGATCCTATTTGTTCTTCACTTATTTGCTCGGGGAATCTTTGACTTGAACCAGTTCGTGAACTTCGCGTGCGCCTGTTTCCCTCATGGCGCCATATAGTTACGAAATGAAGCAACATTCCTATGTTACCTGAGATTCATGACCTAGGACCAGATGGCTGCATGTTGAATAACCGACGCTGAAAAATAACTTTACTCGGCGCAATTGAAAAATGAGGGACTACTCACGAGTTGAATGTTGAATATCAAGATCACTGCCTCAGATAAGTTCTTTTCCCACCACCTTTCAAAGCCTCTTTAGCTGTCTAAGTAACCTTGAGAACGATGAAATCATATTGGGAGGAGATTGGAATGTTCATTTCGACTTGAACCTCCATGAAGAAGGTGGCCAACCAGTCTCAAATTTTGGATCTAGGAGCGTCATTGAGGAAGCTATGTAATGCCATTTTCTTACAGATGTATGGATAAATCGGAACCCCAACCGCAGGGAATTCATTTACGATCTTTAAAGCTCTGATCCCGCATTGATTTCTTTTCCAATCACTGAGGCTCTGATCCCCGATGTTGGCGAAGCTTCGATTACTGCAGCCTTTTTTTTTTACTGATCATAACATAACGCTCTCTATCTCCTTGAATGACTTGAAAAAAGGGCAAGGGTTCTGGAAACTAAATATGTCGCTGTTGGAAAATGAAATATGGCGCAGAAGGATCAGCGAAGTTATAAGCAGAGTAGAAATAGAAAAGAAGGCAGTCCTCTCTTGAAACCAGTGCTCCGGGAATCAATGAAGGCGTCAAATAGAGGCGAAACTATCGCGTTCGCTACAGCACGAAGGAGGAAGCAAAATCAATTACTAAGATCTAGGGCAGTGCCGATTATCGCGAGATCGTTCGATGTGTCTTATCGGCGATATGTCTGCATATCGCGATATGTAAATTTTGGAAATAGTGTAGAGGCACCAGTTTGTGGACAGTTTTGCGTTTTTTGCAAATTCACGCCGAAAACTCATTTCCTCAAATGCTCCCTTATACATTGTATTTTGCACTTAACGGCCAGCCACCATATAAGTTATGCATATCTATCAGCATTTTACCTCAGTTTTAGACCTAGCAACCCTGACTTCCTTAGTTTTTCCACAGGTATTTCTTAACAGGACATCACTGATGATAAATACATATTGCTGTACATACATACATATATATTGCTATGAATAAATATTGCTGTATAATTGCTGTACATGTCTCATGCTCATTTTTTTAATTCGGTTTACGCACGTTCAAAGTTTGTGGGCACCAGTTTTTGTCAACAATTATGTCCATGGATGTCCACCACTGGAACCAGGCCGTTCACAAATAGGAACCACGTGAAACTCAGCATATATCCATTTAAACAGCGATCGTTGGAAAAGTAAGTATTTGCTTTTTTATTTTAGGGTATGAGCATCAAACTATGATAAGTGGCCTCCCATTCAAACCAGTCGAGCGATTTCTCGGTTACCCCAACGACCGTAACGCAATTTTCGAGATGAAAATTTCCTTAACATGTCCACAAAATGGTGCATTTACCCTAATAATTTTTTTTCTTTCCTCTATTATTGCGGGAGAGGGGAAACAGAGCCCACGGACCGCGCCATTAAAAATAACTGAAAAAACTGATGAAATGAGGGTGGGAATTAGTGGATAATCTGAAGACTGCAATCCTCCCCGATGCTTTCTTTCCCTGGAAAATTTCCTTGAGGCAAAATGATGGTACTCAGCACTCGGATTCAGTATGATGAAACCACGGCCAATTTTTGTGGATGGAAAAGAACTGGAAATTCAAACCTCACGCTCGTGGAAAGTCTGTAATACGAAATGAGTTTAGAATTTATTCTCCCAAAGAATACAATACCCATCCGGAATATGAAAAAGTAGCTGCCCTGAAATGAAGAAAAATTCCAGTTTATGGGAATACGACCGATATCTCGCGCGCAAACGACCTCAATTTGATTGTGGCGATAATCGAGTCTTGCCGCTAAAAAGACCACTCCATCATTCTTTTCAACTTCTCCTGTCTGGGACGAAGTGGAAGCCCAGTTCCGAGAAAAAAATTGGTTCCCGGCACGTCAGACTTCAAACGCTTGACGTACTTTAGAGAAAAACGGAAGACCTTGAAAACCAATCACGGGGTCATTACTCTTTCACGGTTGCTTTTCGAATTTGACCATCTATCATCGAGTCCATTACGGCCTCCAACAAGAAGTCATACAAGGCAATTATCACTTTCCTTACCCACGCAGACAGCTACGAACCTGCAGAAGCAGAGCAGGACGAAATCAATGACATTAATTTCGTTCGATCTTACATTAATGAAGCAGCGAAATGGAGATGGGTTGATCCACCGATACGCCATAATCATAACGGAAGGAGACACCCGTCGCTTGCCGACCTGGCTCGCCAACACCTGCGAATTCACATAACTTCGTCCCGTGTGAGCGACTCTTTCAGAGATAAGGATTTTTCAAAAACGAAAGTCGTGCATGCTTTGCGACAGAGATCGTCGATATGTTCTCCTAGCTTAGAACAACAAACTACCATGATGTCATGCATTCAAGATCGTGTCAGAATCAAAATAAAGAGGTTTTGTCCTGAAAGAAATGCGCCATTAATTATAAATATAAAATTATACATCAAACAAAGCTTTCCTTCCATTTTGTCCTTTTATCGGCCCAATTCCCATACTTTCCCCTATTCCAGAAACCCCCCCCCCCCACGCATCTTGGTTAAAATGGTGCCGTTAGACACGTTTTGAGAAGTCATTTTATTATTCCGTTCATTGATGTGTGAACTGCATTATCTTGAATAATAATTTAAAAAAAACTGAATTGAGAAATAATTCAATCCTTCCAAAAGCATATTATAAAACAGGCACCAATATCATATCAGAGTATCAGCATCGCAAAGCATTGATCAAGAGCTTAATAGGTAGTAGTTGAGATCACCATGACGGTGACCGCTCATGACAATAATACATGGCACGCCCTTGAAATGTATTATCACAGCCATTCACCACAGCAGGATTCATTGAAGGAAATACTAGTATTATCCTATAGAGTAGTTAGCGGCTAATCAACCTAGATTTTTTAAAAAGATTCTGGATGTTATTTATCTCAAGACTTTCCCTCCCAATTATTTTCTTATATAGGATACGATAAATAATAATCCGAGTCTGGTATTTTTTTAAACTCTATGCTGTAAACCTTCGTTGGCCTCGTCGAAGTCTTTCGATGACCTCATTGTTCCCGAGTGGAAATGTGACGATCCATTTTATTCATCGTCCTCCGAAGTCCTGGTTCACCTGGTTAACATTTTAAACGCCACTGCTCCTAAACGAGGAATTCCAGCACATCGCCCTGCGGTCCCCAAGGTGGCCGCGCGGCGACCGAAGGGCGACGAACAGTTCTTTCCTCTCCTCTTATTGTAGGTTTGGACCAAACTCCTTTAAAATAAGACTTCTTTAGGCGGAGCTACTGTGGCTTGCTTAAGGAACGGCCTCCTCAGATTTTGCAGAATTACTGAATTACATTTTCCGAACATTAAAGAAAGCTGAAATGATTTTTCCATTGTCGACACTTTCATGGCGCTGCATTGACGCGCTCCTCCCGGCACATTGGCTCGAGTACAACACCGTAATTCAAATTGTCTTATTGTTGTGGACTGCAAAGATAACGACCTACACTCATGCTTACAGGCATTATTATTTCAGAAAGGCAAGGAGAACTCGGCAAAGAATGTGATCCATTTCTTGGAGAATTGACTTGTCAATGCGGAATGTCTAGATATGGGAGGAAGCGCAATCTGCCAGTGCAAAGAAGGATTCGTGGACAACGCTGGGATATGTAGTGAGTTTCCGATATTTCATTCTGTCCCAACTACATAAGAGTGTGAAATCATTATCGATATTTGCGACCGAAGTCAGGGCGATGTTCTTTCGTGAACATAATCGACTCATTGCCTGTTAGCGAGTTCGCTCTAAGGATTCGCTGAAGATTTGGTTTGATTTACTTGCGAAAATCTATCTCATAGCATTTAATGACAATAGAGTCAAGAGTATAAGAAGCACGAAACAAGGTGAAAAGAAGACATTTTAGCCTGAAGAAACAGGTGCTACCATTGAGCTCCCTTGATCACTGCACGCAGCAGAAATCCAATATCTATATCACCCTGACATTTTGTGAAAGATATAACCACGGGTTATATCTTTCAATATGAAAGAGAAAAAAAGGGCAACTAACTGTACCGGGTGTTGAACATAGATAGCCCCCACCTCCACAGCCTAAACTACGAGTGAGCTAGAAAAAAAACTATAGTATCATGAAGAAGAGAATTCATTTTCGAATTTAAACATGTACTTAAAATAATTGTTATGCACCCTGGCTCTGTTGCTGAGAGCTTTAACACAGCGGGGTAAGATGAAAAGAGGGGCTTAAAGAGTTCGGTGCCATCTTCCACGTTCTTCAACACCCTAGTGATGTCGCTTTGCAAGGCTTCCCGGAAAATTCCATGCTGCATGCCATCCATGAGCATGAGCCTCAACTCGGTCTATCAGGATAACCTCTATATTCTCAGCCACATTCAGATGAGGAGAGTTTCCTGGCAATTCCGCCTTTCCAAAAAGAAAAAGCGATGCCTGAGCCTTTCAGAAATGATCAAATTATTATAAATAATTATCAAAACTTTGAAAAATCGGGCTTCATCAAACAGAAGCTGAACTTTTAATCTTTTACGAAACCCATGAACGGGTAGCGAATTCAGCTCTGACATCGTGAACTAGAAACACACACACAGGTGCGATCATTGAATTTAAGTTTTTCACCATCATATGACAGGAAAAAAACAAAATTGGATGGAATTGATTCAAAATTGAACAAGGATTCGGAATATATACTTTAAATAATTTCCTAGTTTCTATAGTTTAGGGTGTGGAGGGGAGGGCTGGCCATCTATGTGGTACACCGGGTTCATCTCAAGATGAATATATATTTGTTTTTTTACTTCATTTGAAAATATTTTAACTAAGGTTTCCACCTCATGACAGGACTTGAAGCGAATGTGGCGGGATGTCGATATTCTTAATAAAGCTATGTACTTAAGCTGAGGCCGTGTGGTTGACAGTGGCGAAAAGAGTTCGTGGAACCTGCCGGCTCTTCCAGCCCACTTGACCCTTATTGCTTGATTCGCACGTTTCAAGCAGTGCATTCGAAATGAAGATACTTTCACTATATTGAGTCGATTCCATTCATTTTGGGGGGCTAGTCACATTCAGCTATTTGGATCGTGAACTCAAGGTCTCGGATTCCTTTTCCAACATATTATCACTCTCATTATCTTGCGCTGCCGCAAATTGAATGGGAAAACGGAGAGGAGACTGGAGCGCTGCCAAATTTGAAAGGACTTACGCGGAAATTCGTCGGGAAAACCTATACTAAACCGAAAAAGTCTATGTTCACATTTTCACCTCTCTTTCAGCATACCTCTGTCTATAGAGTAATAGCTACTTATTCCATTCCACCATTAAAAAGCGAACAGTGGGAGAGGCAGCAGACCGGACGATCCCTTCCATCTTTCCTCGATCGCCCTATCGAAACTCCCACATGAGTTGTCATGTATTATACGATATTAAATAGTATGTTAAATCAAAGGGAAATAAGAGACCTTCCAATAATAAATGAATCGGTTATTGGTTCATGGAATTTCGAGCAATGAACGAGGAAAGAGAGGGGAGATTGCGGAGTTTTTCCTTCGCATGTAGTACATTACGAGTATATAGTCTCCTGGATGTCCATGTGCCACGGTTCCCAGGTAGAATGTTACACCCGGATATTTCATGTTGATTCAGAATTCAAGATTGCGAAATACCGGTCGTGTCGTTGTGTCCGACGGCAGCAATTCTTCGAGCAGTAACTAGCAGGGATCCTATTTGTTCTTCACTTTGTTATTTGCTTGGTGAATCTGACTCGAACCAGTTCGTGAACTTTGCGTGCGCCTGTTTCCTTTATGGCGCCATATAGTTACGAATGAAGCAACATTCCTATTTTACCTGAGATTCATGATCTAGGACCAGATGGCTGCATGTTGAATAACCGACGCTGAAAAATAACTTAACTCGGTGCAACCGAGAAATGAGGGACTAGTCACGAGTTGCTTGTTGAATATCACTGCCCGAGAGAATTTTTTTTTCTCAAAAACCATTCCAACAAGATTCGATATGAGAAAAGTCTAAAGTTATGGAAACAAAATGGATTTAAAGAGAAACGGCTGGGAAGAAAAAGTGTTGGATAGCTCGTGCTTTTCGTTTAACAATCTTTACCGCTGAGATCCGTGGATGTCGTGGCACGAAAGTCCCATTGGAAACGATGCACCTGCGGCTCCATGAAAATACATTTGCTTTCCTAGATAATGCGCAAAAAGAGAGACGTCTGTGTTTGCGGGAAGATATCAGCAAGCCAGAGTAGGTGAAACGGGAAGGAAGTGATCATAACGGAATTGACTTTGAGGTGAAGACATTATCCAATATGAAAGTGTTTGCAGCGCTGTGCGCCTTAGTAAACCTTCTGGTCCATGCGCGTGAGTGCGATTCATCCTTCCATTGGAGTTCACGAGATTTACTCAATATCATGAAAGCTTTAATTCCTCGTGTTTGATTTGGTAGGTCTGGACACCTCGTATGTCGAAATCGGTCCAACTATATGCCAAATTGTTTCGCCCTCTAGCGGATCAGAGTAACCTTGAATCACGGTGTGACCATTGTCACTTTAGCACTACTTGAGGTGCTCCGTCGATTGGCTTCGATTTCGTCGTGGGACGCGATTAGGAAAAATCTAATAGGACTTGGCTAGGGTCCTTCCTCTGGAGGCGGGAATTCACAGAGCTTCCATTTTCTCGACTGTCTCTTCATCTCCGGATCGAAGAAGAGATTCTTGCCCTCATCCATTGCGAAGATACGATTAATGACATTTGTTGAACCTGCCGCACTTCGTGTCGGCACGGAACGAGGAATGTCCAAACGTCTTTATTTTTGTCTGCTTCGAGCACTGACTTTTGCTCATATGCAGTTCATCTAACGAAATCCGCTCAATTGTGCCACGAGACAGTCCCAACCTTCAGGCAATTTCAAGTCAAATGCCTGTCTTAAATTGCCGAGGTTTTCCACGTGCCCCATGTCATCATCAGCAGTCGCGGGTTTTGGCCTTCCAGATTGGGCTACCACTTTGGCGAATTCCCCCCCGCCGAAAATGCTCGCGGCCTTTTTCCCTTGAACTTCACTCAGCTGGAGATGAAATTCAACGTTTTATATTCTCCCCTTACCTCAAGGAGTTTCACTTCAGCTCTGTGGTTCTCAATTGGGAAATTAATTAATTAACCCAGTCTAGAGATGGACACTTCAAAACAAATCAACATACGACTTAGGTCTAAAGGACCTTTGTCCTTCACCCTTCGTCCGAAGGTTTCCAACACGAATGATTGTTGATGACAGTCGAACTGGACGTCCAAGCACAGCAGCCGGTCTTTTTTCTTCGGAATCTTTTTATCCGCTCGTGCACTTTTCGTTGTGATATGCTCACCGTTCTGAGCTAACATTCGTTTCTGAATATCTGTTGGTCTAACACATTTTTCCCGCAAACCAGACGACATACGGCTTCTCTTCCTTGGTGCACACAGAGAGCATACTCACCATGTTGCATTGGATTCCACTAGCGCCACTAGCGACTTCGCTCCAACTAAAGCGCGCATTCTTGATGAAATTGATCCGTTTTTGCGCGCATTATGCGGTTTCCTAGGTATAGGTTCAAATGGACGACAGCAGCTCTAGGCTTGCGGCACGGACTTCCGGTATGCACCTCGCATGCAACTCTGTCTGCTCTGAAAACCGAATATAATTTAAATACAGTATTGAACTCTGCTCGCTTACAGATAATACTGAAACCATAATATGGAAAATTGAGTTACGTGGAAGTATGATGAATTTCTAGAGGAAGGAAGACTTGGTCTCGGGGATCATTGCATTCCGGGATCTGTAAACTGCACGGTAGAAAACTCGGATTGTTTGGGTGAACCAGGCTCAGAAACGTGTCAGTGCCTAGAAGGATACGTGGAAGATGCGGACACGTGCAGTGAGTTGCGTTTCACTTTTTCTTCGTAGGAGTATATCAGGAGAAAAGGCGAGCTTCTGTGGTATTGAACAAATTAAAGATTTACAGAGACGATTGTGGATTGAATTGAAAATTTGATTCTCTCATCCCTTTTTATGAGATAAATTGAAAAGAAACGAGCCAAAGCAGGGAAGGGACCTCCAGGAATACCAACCTATTTCAATTATACCTGTATATTGGTGACTAATGATTAAATGTTTTATGGAAGCGTTTGCCTGCTTTTTTTGCTAACATCTTCAAAAAGTATCATGGACTAATTTTTATTATTAGTTAATCAAATGACAATTTCTTGGATAATCCACCACCGAGAAATGTGCGAATCCTCCCCTTGGCATGCCTCGACAATATAACTTTGTCACTGCGTCGATGAAAAGGAAATCCGTCCGTCTGGTGAACTCGTCCTCCAATTTATGAAGAGCTTATTTAATGCGACCTCGGTGGATATTCTTTCGGGTGTCTTAGGTTGTATCGCATGCACGACCCATTTCGATTTAGCTGACTGCATGCTCCTCCTTATATGTACGAGATTGGATGTCACTTTCCTTTCTCACGGTTTACCTGCAATGAGGGAAGATCTGTGCAGAGAGTTGCGCTCATCGACGAAAAAATGTATATTGGGCTCATTCTCTTTTGCATGCCATACAACAGATGCATTAGTCGCGAGAGGTCCTCTCGTCCTGAAGTGATACCACAGGTGTCTGCTGAAGCACATCGTTATATCATATCAATACATCCCGTCATGCAGAGCATGCTGTTTTCCTGCCCCCCTTATGAAACATTTCTGCATTCACTACTGGTGCTAGGATTCCCTACTTGACTGAATCGTTTCGGTTGACTTGTGGTACCCCGGAAAAGAGCGTTTAGCCGCATCTGTTGCAAAATGGACAAGGTAGAGAATGTCTGAGATGGGAGAACTCGCGACGAGTTAACCGGAATTGAGTTAGATGAACATTATACGCTCCACTTGTCCCGCCCCTCAAATGCTCGATGCACTTCCCTTCCAGCCCTCACGGATGACGGATTCATACTATCAGGTGTTGCACATAGATGGGCCCCCCACTCCACAACCTAAACTATAGAAGCTAGGAAAACCCTTTAAATATATTTGGAAACCTTGTTCAATTTTGAATCCATTCCATCCAATTTTGCTTTTTCCTGACGTCATATGATGGTGAAAAACTTAAATTCCTTGATCGCACCCGTGCTTTTACATTTCGAGTTCATGATGCCAGAACTGAATTCGCTACCCGTTCGTGGGTTTCGAAAAGATTAAACGTTCAGCTTCTGTCGGATGAAGCCCTATTTTTCAAAGCTTTCGTCACACGACAATTGCTTAAAGCTCAGGGATTGCTTCTTTTTAGAAATGCGGAATGGCCAGGAAACAATCCTGATCTGAATGCGGCTAAGAACANCCCCCCCGCCGAAAATGCTCGCGGCCTTTTTCCCTTGAACTTCACTCAGCTGGAGATGAAATTCAACGTTTCATATTCTCCTCTTACCTCAAGGAGTTTCACTTCAGCTCTGTGATTCTCAATTGGGAAATTAATTAATTAACCCAGTCTAGAGATGGACACTTCAAAACAAAACAGCATACGACTTAGGTCTAAAGGACCTTTGTCCTTCACCCTTCGTCCGAAGGTTTCCAACACGAACGAGTGTTGATGACAGTCGAACTGGACGTCCAAGCACAGCAGCCGGTCTTTTTTCTTCGGAATCTTTTTATCCGCTCGTGCACTTTTCGTTGTGATATGCCTCACCGTTCTGAGCTAACATTCGTTTCTGAATATCTGTTGGTCTAACACATTTTTCCCGCAAACCAGACGACATACGGCTTCTCTTCCTTGGTGCACACAGAGAGCATACTCACCGTGTTGTATTGGATTCCACTAGCGACTTCGCTCCAACTAAAGCGCGCATTCTTGATGAAATTGATCCGTTTTTGCGCGCATTATGCGGTTTCCTAGGTATAGGTTCAAATGGACGACTTCAACAGGAAATTTACGTTTTGAAATACTCGTAGTTACGGACACAGCAGCTCTAGGCTTGCGGCACGGACTTCCGGTATGCACCTCGCATGCAACTCTCAGTCTGCTCTGAAAACAATATAATTTAAATACAGTATTGAACTCTGCTCGCTTACAGATAATACTGAAACCATAATATGGGAAATTGAGTTACGTGGAAGTATGATTAATTTCTAGAGGAAGGAAGACTTGGTCTCGGGGATCATTGCATTCCGGGATCTGTAAACTGCACGGTAGAAAACTCGGATTGTTTGGGTGAACCAGGCTCAGAAACGTGTCAGTGCCTAGAAGGATACGTGGAAGATGCGGACACGTGCAGTGAGTTGCATTTCACTTTTTCTTCGTAGGAGTATATCAGGAGAAAAGGCGAGCTTCTGTGGGATTGAAAAAATTAAAGATTTACAGAGACGATTGTGCATTTCATTGAAAATTTGATTCTCTCATCCCGTTTTATGAGATAAATTGAAAAGAAACGAGCCAAAGCAGGGAAGGGACCTCCAGGAATACCAACCTATTTCAATTATACCTGTATATTGGTGACTAATGATTAAATGTTTTATGGAAGCGTTTGCCTGCTTTTTTTCGCTAACATCTTCAAAAAGTATCATGGACTAATTGTTATTATTAGTTAATCAAATGAAAATTTCTTGGATAATCCACCACCGAGAAATGTGCGATCCCTCCCCTTGGCATGCCTCGACAATATAACCTTGTCACTGCGTCGATGAAAAGGAAATCCGTCCGTCTGGTGAACTCGTCCTCCAATTTATGAAGAGCTTATTTAATGCGACCTCAGTGGATATTCTTTCGGGTGTCTTAGATTGTATCGCATGCACGAGCCATTTCGATTTAGCTGACTGCATGCTCCTCCTTATATGTACGAGATTGGATGTCACTTTGCTCTCTCACGGTTTACCTGTAATAAGGGAAGATCTGTGCGGAGAGTTGCGCTCATCGACGAAAAAATTTCTGTTGGGCTCGTTCTCTTTTCCATGCCATACAACAGATGCATTAGTCGCGAGAGGTCCTCTCGTCCTGAAGTGATACCACAGGTGTCTGCTGAAGCACATCGTTATATCATATCAATTCATTCCGTCATGCAGGGCATTCTGTTTTCCTGCCCCGTTATGAAACATTTCTGTATTCACCACTGGTGCTAGGATTCCCTACTTGACTGAATCGTTTCGGTTGACTTGTGGTACTCCGGAAAAGAGCGTTTAGCCGCATCTGTTGCAAAATGGGCACGGTAGAGAATGTCTGAGATGGGAGAACTCGCGACGAGTTAACCGGAATTGAGTTAGGTGAACATAATACGCTCCACTTGCCCCTCAAACGCTCCATGAGTGCACTTCCCTTCCAGCCCTCACGGATGACGGATTCAAACTACCAGGTGTTGCGCACAGATAGGCCCCCCACTCCACAACCTAAACTATAGAAGCTAGGAAAACCCTTTAAATATATATGGAAACCTTGTTCAATTTTGAATCCATTCCATCCAATTTTGCTTTTTCCTGACGTCATATGATGGTGAAAAACTTAAATTCCTTGATCGCACCCGTGCTTTTACATTTCGAGTTCATGATGCCAGAACTGAATTCGCTACCCGTTCGTGGGTTTCGAAAAAGATTAAACGTTCAGCTTCTGTCGGATGAAGCCCTATTTTTCAAAGCTTTCGTCACACGACAATTGCTTAAAGCTCAGGGATTGCTTCTTTTTAGAAATGCGGAATGGCCAGGAAACAATCCTGATCTGAATGCAGCTAAGAACATGAGGTTAACCTGATAGACCGAGTTGAGGCTTATGCTCATGGGGGGCAAGCAGCATGGATTCTCCCGGGAAGCCTTGCAAAGCGACATCACGAGGGTGTTGAAGGACATGGAAGATGACACTCAACTCTTTAAGCGCTTCTTTTCATCATACCTCGCTCGTATTAAAGCTTCTTCAGAATCAGGGCGCATACAAATTATGATCGGTACATGTTTAGATTCGAAAATGAATGCTCTTTCTCATGAAATACGAGTTTTATTCTTAGCTCTTATAGTTTAGGCCGTGGAGGGGGGGGGGGATTATCTATGTGCAACACCCGGTAGACAGTGAGAGCGAGTGGCAGCATAGACAGGGTTGCTGGGCGTACTATGAAGTGCCGCATCTGACATCCTACACTTCATGCTCCTCTCCATTCTCCAACGCAACGCTGATGCGTGAATCATTGAGACAAATATCTAGTTTCCGGTACTATTCACATAGGCAATGATAGAGTTTGCTTCCAATGTAAGGTTGTTAGAATGTGGCGAATAAAGATAATTCCAAATGTGTAAAGGAGAATTTTATGATGAATCTGTACTTGGGCTGGTACTCTAGTTGTTGTACCCAGGTGCGTCCACTTTGGTAGGGCGTTGCAGTTGCTCCAAACTTTTTTTTTTTATCGATTTGAATATCCTGTATCAGATAATTGTTGAAGTCATGGTATAATGAGACCTTTCATTTTAGTACTTGGCGGCCTACACTTCTAGGACGTTTTCACTAAGGCTAAGCAGTGATGTCCAAGAAAGATATATGTATGCGAAATAACATGCAGAAAGACTAGGTAACAGTGGCGGATGTCAAAGTTAAATAAAAGAAGCCCATAGGATTACGACTTAAAATTGTCCCCCTTTAAGTGCGTACGTGGTATAGATAAAACTTACTTCCTGTGAATCTAAGCTTTTAGAGGAATAACCTGTTTTGAGAAATAATTCAATCCTTCCAAAAGCATATTATAAAACAGGCACCAATATCATATCAGAGTATCGGAATCGCAAAGCATTGATCAAGAGCTTAATAGGTAGTAGTTTAGATCACCATGACGGTGACCGCTCATGACAATAATACATGGCACGCCCTTGAAATGTATTATCACAGCCATTCACCACAGCAGGGTTCATTGAAGGAAATACTATTATTATCCTACAGAGTAGTTAGCGGCATATCAACCTAGATTAAAAAAAAAAGATTCTGGATGTTATTTATCTCAAGACTTTCCCTCCCAATTATTTTCTTCTATAGGATACGATAAATAATTTCCCGAATCTGGTATTTTTTTAAACTCTATGCTGTAAACCTTCATTGGCCTCGTCGAAATCTTCCGATGATCTTATTGTTCCCGAGTGGGAATGTGGGGAGGTTTTATTGGAGTTAGGTCGCACCGTGAAATTGCATCTCCTCCTCCGCTTAGAGGAGAGGTCCTGGTTCACCTGGTTAACATTTTGAACGCCACCCTCTTCAACGAGGAATTGAATAGCACATCACCCCGTGGTCCCCAATGTGGCCGCGCGGTGTCCAAAAGGTTCAGTTCTTCCCTCTTCCATCATTGTAGGTTTTGACCAAACTCCTTTAAAATGAGACTTCCTTTAGGCGTGGATACTGTGACTTGCTTCAGGAACAGCCTCGTCAGATTTTGCATAATTATTGAATTACATGTGCCGCACATTAAAGAAAGCTGAAGTGATTTTCCCATTGTCAACATGTTCATGGCGCTGCACTGACGCGCTCTTCCTGGCACATTGGCTCGAGTGCAACACCGTAATTCAAATTGTCTTATTGTTGTTGACTGCGAAGATAACGACCTACACTCATGCTCGCAGGCATTATTTCAGAACGGCAAGGAGAACTCGGCGAAGAATGTGATCCATCTCTCGAAGAATTGGCTTGTCTGGATCCGAACGCGGAATGTCCAGTTAACGGACCATTCCCATTTTGCCAGTGCAAAGAAGGATTTGTGGAAGACGCTGGGATATGCAGTGAGTTCCCGATATTTCGTTCTGTCCAAACTATATGAGAATGTGATGTGATTGTCAATATTTGCGACCAAAGTCAGGGCGATGTCCAGGATACGTATTTTTTCGCGAACATAATAGACTCATTGACAGTGATCACTTATATTTTTCAACCTGAAGTAGCTTGAAATGTCTTCAATTTTAAGACTAATTCTTTCTTGAAGGAAGGTAGGAATTAGCGCTACACAGAAAAACCGGCGTTCTGGACAGACTATTAGCATGGAGGGGTTGTCGTTCACTAGACTTAGTGAAAATGTTTGGCATCTTTTATCTTTATTTCGGCATTTCATAGCTCGTGATCATTGTATCGCATCATGCGAAACTTGACAATCAGAATTCATGTTAGCAAGACCCCCCCCCCCCCCCCCCAATATGGGTGGATTGGTTCGTAAAATCTTCAGAAGCCTGACCAAGGCAAAAAAGCATTCCTCTCCCTTCTAAGGTGGTTCTTGCAACTAGAATCATAATGGCACTTGGAGAGTAAGCGGCAATCATGGAACGACACAAGCATGAAACATATGCAACTCACCTCACTGAAAGTTTTGGAATAGTGTCAGAAATTGACTGGGAAAATGTGCATGAAAAAAACACGACTCGTATGGTATCGAACGATTCGTTAGCTTCTCCTGAGCTGTTTGGTGTAACCTGTGCGTTGGGCAAAACATACTTTTCAAGGAAATACAGAAGAGTTGTGATTGGCATTAACTTTCTTGACAACTAGCGGCCTTCTGCTCTAGGACCTATACTTTTTTGGCACAGCTCATTAACTAAAAACAATCTTAGCCAGATTCTCGCTGCCAAAATGCTGCAGTTCACGATGGAACATACAGGATGATCACATGAAACCTTTGGAACTTTGAATCACTATGAATACTGAATGAAAATACATATTTTGATGGGGTTTGCCTTATTGAAAAGAGCATCTCAGAAAGTTTCTGATCACTCATTGCCATTCCACTTCGATGTGAGCTCCCTCTGTTGCCCGGAGAATATCAAGACGATCTCGCTCTTGCCAGCTTCTCTCGAACATGCTTGCGTCGACAGTTGCAACGGCATCAAAGATCTGCTGCAGCTCCTGCACTGTGTTCACCTTCCTGTAGCACACAATGTCCTTGATATATCCCCACAAGAATAAGTGTAGTGGGGTTACGTCAAGAGACCCGGAAGCCCATGGGATCGGACCGCCCTGCCGATCCTGCGACCTGGAAACGTCGCGTCCAGGTAATCTCGAACCTCCCTTCCCCAATATGCGGGAGCACCGTCTTGCTGGAAAATCACTCGTGGCTGCAGGTTAGCCACCCGGGGGAACAACATGATTCTGCAACATCTGTAGGTAATTGTTTTTGCTAATGGTTGGTTCGTCAAAGAAAAAGGGTCCCACGACACGGTCATGCATGAGTTCGCAAATCGCGATTTTGTTTCAATGAACTATGCTACGCATTGCGCCGTTTCCTGTGGCATCGTCATTTTCGGGTTTTGGGGCTAGTAAAATCAACTGCAGTCACCTGGAACAGAAAAACATCTGCAGTAATAAACTTTTTTCAGTTTTTTAATGGTGCCATGACACCATCAGTTTTACCTTGCTTCGGTCCATTGATAACCGGAATCTTCAGCGAATCCTCAGAGCGAACTCGCCAACAATTTTAAGAGTTAAGGCGTGCGGAAGGAGGCCCGGTGGATTGAGAGTGTTGAAGATTCAATTCAAAAGTTAACCTGCCGATCGGCATCGTTATCACTGTGATCGTTCTTCAGTGTCAAAACTGTGATGAGTTCGCATTTCCCCTTCCAATCGAGACAATACGTCTTCATGGATCACAGGGGACTGCTCATTCTTGGGACACAGACAGGCGCACTTGCTGCTCGCTTCGACTTCACATATCCTATGCCGTTATCCAAATAGCTCGTTCACGAACGAATCGTTCGAACCGATGACCACAGAGGGCTCATTTCAAAGCAATTCTTAACGATTTGATCACGAGGTGCCTTGTAGACGAATGGCAACACGACGAAAGTCACCACCAAGTACGACTACTCTACCACCGAATGGACAGTCATCGTCAATCGAGTCTCACAATGGCCGTTTGATCGTTACCAGCGCTTCAGCAGGCGCCATCGGCGTTTAATCTCATACGATGACGTCGGCAGTTCGAATCACAAACTGCATTTTCCGCGATAAACGACACGTTTTAAACGTAAGCAGGTCCAATGAGTTCAGCTTCCGGCACACTGTGTAGTATGATGGCCCGACGTCTTATCGTCGTTATTGTCAGGTGCGTTGCGGGTATTTGTAAGTTAAAATAAGGTGAGTTACACTCACTCGCACCACATGTCCTTATTTTTACCAGTATCTCCTGGTCCATCGAAGAAGAAACAGCGATGTACTTCCCGTTACGGATTTTCATGCGCCGCTGCATTTCAACCGCTTCGTCCGCATCGTAAACGTAAAATTAAGCACACGCAGGTTGCTGATTCAGATTTAGCGGAGGTGCGACATACTGTAATGAAAAAAGTTGTAGATTCATCGTAGGCAGGTGATAAACCTACTAAAATGTTGAGAAGCATTATGGGCTGTTACCGGGGATGTCAACATTCGTTTCATCGAAGGAAGCAAACGCGTTTGCGCTGTTGTACGACCTGATAAACTCGTGAAAATTGCGAGCCATTGCATCTTCCCGCATCAATGGTGTTTTGAGTTCGGGCGGATACTTCAATGGGTTCGTATGGAACACCTTTGCCGAAGTTTGCTTTTCTCCGCTTCTAATTGAACGGACTGGCAGCGCTCAAAAGAGAGAGGATGGGATAACTTTGTGCGTCCCGGTCACTGCAGCTCGAGTATTGCATGGTGTTTCGACGCGTACACGCGCTGCTCTCCGCGTAGCGTCAACAGCCTGTCGTTGCTCTGCAGTTAATGCAGCTGCAGGTTGCCTCCATTCAGATCTCTTCTCGGCATTAATATTCTTACATTTCCCACCGAACAGTGTAGGCCTACGCTGCCTCGCCGCTTCCGTTCTGCGGGCGCGTCGGATCACATCTAAATTATTTAGCTGCTTAACTCTTTCGCTGTGACGCTTGAATATACTCAATCGCAGAATGTCGTGCCTCTAGTGATTCCTTTCGCCTATGAAGTTGTAATTACGTTTCTATATCTTTGATAAACCAAAGATTGTTATTGTGTTCAGGAATCTTCCAACTCCTTTTAGTGGCGCGTTGCTCAACACTGTTATGCATGTGTGGTATTTTATCAACCAATGCTGGCATTTTTTTAAAAGAGTTTCATGGAATTTCTGTCAAATAAATGTAATCTAAATGCTTGTATTCCTTAATCGAGTTGGCCTTAGGCTTTTCATACACATTATCCACATTCAGTTACAGGGCGCAAAAGAATTTTCCAAAAGCAGTGACAAGCGGCCGCTACAAACGTCGCAGTTTAAATTTAAAGACTATCCCTTTTACTGCTTTTTTTCCACCTATGGCCCAGAGAAGCATACCCTCGTAGACCTCGCGCGTATACTTGACGCCTGAAATTGATTAGGGTAACTCGAAAGGTGGGTAGGAATAACGCCGAAAAGAATAGTGCCGAAACGGAATACCGCCGGCACAGAATAACATCGACACGGAATAAGCTAGACAATAAGTGCATCGACACGGAGCTACATCGAACGGAATTATCTCGACAAAATTGCTACTTGGAATAAAACCGACAGAAGTACACCTACACGGAGTTACTTCGACAGGAGCTTACCTGGATTTGCATCGAAAATAAATATTCAAGACAGGAACTACGCCGACATAGAATAACACCGACAAACTAGCTTAGTTGAAGGTGGTGGTGGCGATAGCATCACGTCGATGTCGCGCATGTTGTGGACAAAATATATGTGGGCTAGGTGACTAGCGATGCTTCATTCTATCATATGCAGAATGTGGGAAAAGATTTGGCAAATGCTCAGTCGATTGCACAAAATTCAAAATTGAGAATTTTTTGTGGGAGGGGGGCACAATGGAATAGTCATGAAAGCATGGAAACAGTTCAATTAATTGTTTGATTGAGAGAGAGAGAGAGAACGGTCTGATTCCTTAAGAAAAAATTATGGAAAAAAAAACAATTACTTGTCTACATTGTGGACATTTACTGTCTTGTGCAACTATGACTGAAGCATACATAGAGCACATCGTGGGGCCGCAAGGGACGAGGGCAGAATCTCTATCACGAGTCGTGCAGATGTCGCATAAGTGTGTCACAGACACTGGTGGCAGTGGGGTGGATTGTTGCATTTCCTCAACGTGACAGAAGAGAACAGGAGATTCAGGCCTGGGAGAGGATGAGAAAGGGTTCACGTGCATTCCCATTTCAGAACGCACAAGCCCTTGAGAAGTGGGCATGTGTGCAGTGTGGAAGTTATGATCTGGGGGAAAGGGGATGCTGACAAAATGCGCTGGAATAGTGTTAGTGAATAATTTCACAGACGTAGTGGGTCCGCTCTGCGTCAGTCAAACCCTTTCTGGACGCTGGATTTACTGGACCGTCTTAACCACTGTATTTATCCGTTTGTAGATACATAGGACAATGGCAATCCCTTTGTGCCAGTGGCGCAATCAGCCCTAAAGTTTGAGGGGGTTCGGAGTTCACATGACCTGTCCTTCAAATATCTCCGAATGCAAAAAGGTGTTATCAATCATCAGGAGAGATATACTCAAGAAAAACGCGAACAAAGAAAATGAAACGAAAAAAATGCTATGAAATGATGGAAACGGAATTTGAACACTAAATGAAATACTGTTCAGGGGGGGTGTAGAAGTGACGGGACAACGGAAGGTATGAGAGGCCGAAAGAAAGCCAGGGAACGGCCGGGACTTGAACCCGGACCTCCTGATTGTCGGTCATGTGTGGAAGTGGAGAGGATCAGGATTAGTTCCCTTCCTTAATCCTTAGTTATACCTAAAGTAGACCTTAGTTATCTAACGTCCTAATTGAAAATGGCTTCGTGCGACATCTTTTCAGCGCCACTTGAACCAGTCATTCCTGATAGGAATATAATCGACACGAAAGCAGTTCAACTAGAAATGCTATGGCACAGAATGGCATCAACACGGAAATACGTCGACAGAAATGGACCGAAACAGATCTGCTTCGACAGATGACTTTCGGACTCATACCGACACGGAATTACCTCGACAGGATTTTCTCGTGTCGAGATACTTCCGTGTCGACGTAGTTCCTCTCGAAGTCATTCCGTCGTTCGCAGGTGTCGAAGCAGTTCCGTGACGATGTTATTCTTTTCGATATTATTCCGCGACACCACTCGAAACGCGCTTCAGTCAGTCTAGCCTATGGCCTGGAAAGGCAAAAGCTTTGCAGGCTCATTGGCTAAGCGAACCACGAAACGACTTTGCGTGTGGTTCCCAGTATACCTACCTCACGGTATCTAAATCTCGCAATACTTCTTTCGTTAGATAATCCAGACCCTTTTTCATAGGCCTTGAAAAGCCGGGTCTGGAAACTATGCGACATTGAAAAATATGTTGAAACTTTATCAATCAAATTAATCTCCCTCACAACCTGGAACTTTTCCCCATCTTTCCTTAAGAGAATCGATTCCTCTCTCGTAAAACACCTCATCCCGTGAGCCAAAGAAACCATCAATTACGTTTTTGAGTACACCTTCGTTCGGGAACTGCTTCTTCACATGAAGTTGTCCAGCGACCTGAATAGATAGTAGTCCGATGGTGCAATGTCCGGTGAATGCGATGGATGCGGCAGAACTTGCCAGTCGAGGTCCTTCAATTTTTGCTGGGTCTTTTTTGGCGAAGTGTGGTCTTGCATTGTCGTGCAAGAAGAGGACCTTTCTTCGATCGACCAATGCGGCCCGAGATTTAAGCAAGGCTTCATGGACACGCTGTAGTTGCGTACAGTAGACGTTCGCGTTGATGGACTGGCCGGTCTTCAGGAGCTCGTAGTGCACGACGCCGAATCGGGCCCACCAAATGCACAAAAGGACCTTCTTTGGGACGAAACCCTTCGTTGGGTTTCGTCATTTTGCTCGGGGGTTCATCAGGGTCCAGCCAAAAGTATGATCTTCGTTGGTTGTTCCACAGAACCCACTTCCCATCTGACGTGATGATACAGCCAAACATCGGGTGTTCCTTGCGCAAATGGTCGCTCGTTGAATCTTCTCTATTTCGGACAACTTGTGAGTGACCCGTTTGTCCAGTTTGACCTTTCCCACGGTGTGAAGGTGATTCAACATGGTTGTACGGTCGCAGCCGAGTTTGCTCGCCGATTCAGACGTGGTTTGGTGCGGATCATCTTCGATCATGGACTTATCGCGTAGCAGTAGCTACTGCCAACCCGCAGGTCTTGCCTCAAGTAGAACTTCTCAATATAGAGGCACACTTTTGAAGAGTTTGGTAAGCATACGGCACCTAAACGAATTTGCCCGTAGCCCCATGTCCTTCTTTATGCATACGCGTCGTTCGCGTTGCCCTCCTTATCGAACTGGAGAAGTAAGCAATGACGGATGTGGTCGTCGAGCCGCATTTTTCAATCGAGCGGGAAAACTTTTAACTGAATGCTGTACACAGCAGATAGGCTGAAAAGCTCTGTAAAATTTTATATATTTCTTTTCATATACATCATAGCTACAGAACAAGCATAGCCGGCGCGGCACGAACCCCTCAAGCTCAACCCACTAAAAGTTCCGGATACTTTTTCCCAGACATAATATTAGGATATTTTGTGTTCATGGAGGTAACCATTTATGAATACATGCCCCTATCGAAGCCAGGGAAAATTTGTCCTAAACTTGTTTACTTGGTTACAATGGATGAGCAGAATTTATTGTCGAATTCTTTGATTTCATAGGAATGACCTAAAAATGGAGATAAACATGCGATTTCAAAAATCTGAATATGATGTGGTAACCACCTGCTTCAGCAAGGGAGCTTCAAATTCCCCTATGCGAACGGCTTATTCGCATTAGAAATCTTGACACGACGGATCGTCTCAGCGGATGTGCAGAACTTTGGTTCAGACGGTATGCTCTGTTCTAGGGAGCGTTCGGATGATGGCGAACGACTGATTTCAGAAGCACACGCAACCACTAGTCTGCGTGATTGAATTCTAGAGATAATGGGGGCCATCAAGTTGCAATATGTCAGCTTTGGATGTTTTCCCGAAGTGTTGCGAAGAACAGGTTTCCNACGGAAACGTTTCTGCACCTTCGCCTTGATGTGTTTGGTGAAGCAGCCTGTTTGAAAAATCACTCCAAAGTATTCGTAGGAATTCGTGATTTCCAAGACTCGTCCCAGGTACTGGAAGTGGTCGTCCCGTGCCGGTTTCCCTCCTCGGCGAAACTTCATTATCTTGGTTTTGCTTGTGTAAATGTTTACCAATTTCAATAGTATTTTAACTAAAAAAAAAAGTAGTGCAGACCTTGGAATTGTATTTGACCAATTTTCACAATATTTGAAAATGTCGTTCACGAGTTATGCTTTTCAACATGAAAACCACCATTTTCAAGAATGCGCTCAAGATGCTAACAGTACTCCAACAACGTTTTCTGCCTCGTTTCGACAGTGATTCCGCCAAAAGCATTCAATATACGCCCCTTCAATCCCAGAATATCTGCCAGTCGAGTGGTGTATACCGAAAACCTTAGGCGGATTTCGATCGCATTCCGCACGAAACTTTTGTCCATTCGTACCAAGCAGCAACCTTTGCCCGTTCATGACGCCAGAATGTGGCATCTCAACCACGAAGTTTGGAAAGCGCGAGGTAGCGCACGCTGGGGGTCCACGTGACGTTAGTGAAGTCAGTAGGTTAGCAGGCAGCCCAGATCCACTTTGTCGCCTGCGTCTCTGGTATGTCTTGCAACCACAACGAATAGTCACCACCTACAAGACGTGGATTCGTTCATTCGAAACAGAACTAAAGAGGCAGTCTGCCAAGTGGGAGCTGCTTTGTTTAACACGTTCGCGCAAGTTATTGCCAAGCTAGACCAGAATGAGTCAAAAAATGATACCTGCACGAAACATCGGTGGTGTTGTTTCTGTGGTATCAGGTGGATCAGTGGCTTGCTACTGTGTTCCGCAAGAAAACCGTTAACATGCATCTACACAGAGATTTCCCAGTGCTGCACCCTAGTTCCGCTATTAGCAGGAAGCGTCCACAGTTGTTAGGCACGGGAGCTGTCAACCTGCATGACCATATGCCGTCGTCCTTTTAAAACGCACAAAACAAATTGTGCGGAAAAAGAGTTGAGAACATGCAAGTGGTGTAAGAGGCTCGCATCACTAATTTGTAGCAGCCGTAATATGCAAATAAATTACATTAAGAGAATATTGATTGCATAATGATTCGCATCTCCCTCAAAATGACTCCTATGCATCATTCGTAGTCTTCACATTACATCGGGAGGAAATACGAGATATGCAATGCGTACGGCATGTTGTGAAAGCCCAGTGAAGTGTTTTTTCCAGAAATGCGCAGCAATTTCAATATGGTTTGAAAGTGCATAAGGAACACAGTACATTTATATTATAATAATACTTCTGAAGAACAAAGAAACTTCGTTTGGCCAAGAATAGGCATAAATATCCTTTGCGAGGCTTTTGTGTTGTGACTTGGGCTTATGTAAGTAACTGATAGGAGGAATGGTGGACGTATGACCTCATGTCGGCGCAGATGTACTTCGTGCTGATGAACATAACTTTTTTCTTTTCTTCATGAGCATGTGAACGATTAACATTTAAATACCGTAGTATTTGACTGTAAATCAGTGCACATGAATGAAAAACGCATAATAGTCAGGAAATGATTGCAAGTTTCATATTTTTGAAACGAGGATCAGTTTTCACCGTCATTCTCATATTTATGAAGGAAAACCAGGAAATTAGCCTCTCTTAAGTGTCATGGAAAAATAGGAAATTCAAATATTAAAATGCCATATTTCTAGACGATTCCTCTGAAAACGCGCTGATGTAAACAGAGGGGAGGTTTTCTGCCCACTGCGAAGTTGACCGGCGTGGAACGAAGGAAGGGTCACTGAGTAAAAATTCCTGGGTCAGGGTGCCCACTCATTCGGTTACCATTCACAACATGTAAAGAGGCTAACTGGTCCGTTATTTCTTAATGTGAAGAAAAGTCGGCAGAATGCTGCAAAGAAAAACTCTCTAGCTTCATTCATTAATGTCACACTCTCAAGCTAGAGAGTGTGACATGAATGAAAAAAGCTAATTTCATTCATGTCTAGCAACTCAACGTATGGTCTTCATCTACCTTTTTCCGGCTGCTGCTTGCCTTTGTTATCATGTCCCTCATTTTCATACTTCTATTCTTATCATATTGTACATTTGTATTAAAAAAAAGCAGCCCTATAATTGAAGAGTTCTCTGAAAAAGAGGCGTATACGCCCTTTTTCCATATATGTGTTCATGTGCAGCTTTAGACGACTTCTCATCAGGTAGGGTGGTCAGCAAGTAGTAAAGATGAGTATTCAGCAAAGGAGAAGCAGGTTTTCCTATGCACTCACTATATAGCAGACCAACTGCCTCGCAACTTTAGCACTTGCATGATGAACGATTTTGGCGGAATTATTTCGTCCTTTTAAACTGAAAATGAAAATGAGGGAGAAAACAGACATGAGGATAGGGAAAGAAAGAGACCCAGTCATTGAAGCCTCTGGAAGGATATGAGAGTTAGATATATCCATGAAATAGTTGCAGATTCAGATAATGAATTCATTAATACTGGATCACTGCTGAGTAATTGGCGAATGAAACGTGTCCTGAATATTCACGTTTTTCTTGCTATTTAAGAAATAGTTTATTTAAAATCTGTCGATGCATATACTGATTAAATAGTATTTTTAGCGGGAAAGAAGTGGTGAAAGACTCTTGGAAAAAGTTTCAGCAGCGCGGATATGGAAAAAGGGCGTATGTGCATAAACACGTTCTGCCTGCATCCCAGCAATGTGAGATAAATAAATTAATGAAAACCCTAAGTTCATTTGAAAAATTTTATGAGATTCCATTTTACTGATAATTAAGTTTTGACCAGCTTAGGATTAGTTATGGGAAGTTTTTATCGTTCATCTCGAATTGCATCCTTTGCACATGCGCCCTTTTTCCAGAGAACTCCTCAATTGTCATAGATTGCGAAAGATGAAACAATAAGGAACTTGAAGACTTGCAATGCTGAGAAAATAGATATCGAAGCATGTAGGGAAAGAGCAAATTGTGAAAGCGTAAGTGTAAAATAGTACTGCACTGTGTTCGTCAATGCATTAAAATGAAAATATAATTAAGCATAATAGGAGCGTAATACTGCAATAGGCATACCTAACATGTTTTTTATTTTTTATTTTTCATCCCCAGGGCTTCCAAACCTAGGTGATGAGTGCAACCCTATTGAAGGATGCGCCGATGAGAATACGGAATGCATCGAGATTGGAGAGAATTGGATATGCGATTGCATTTGGGGATTTCTCGAGGAAGAGGGAGAATGTAGTGAGTTTCCCATGCTTCCTCTCAATTTCTGGGAATTTTCAAGCGAAGTTGCTAATTTCTTCTTTCCTCTATCCCGAACACGAAATAGTCAATATTATTTAGTATATTCAATTGACGATCGATTGCGCTTGACGATCTACGAAAACAATTAATTAATTTCAGAGAGACTAACGGGTGATGCGGGAAAATAGTGACTTGAATTGGTCGTCTGTATCTGGCCATCTGGCAATTACTTTCAAATGCTTTAATAGCCTATCTTGTAGCACATTTTATGTAGTTTCTCCCTGTGCTATTGGTTTTTTTTTAACAATTGAAAAAATTTAGAAAAATGGCTTCAAAAGAAGATACCTTCAGATCCAGAGTGTACAAGTTCTATTCCGACAACATCGAGAAGGGAAAACTCCACACGGTTCGGCATTTCCAAGCTGAAGGGGTGCCCAAATGGACTGTATACCGGATCCTCACTCGTTTCCACAACAATCTACCTGCATCTCGTCAGCCTGGCTCCGGTGGTTCCAACAAAAAAATGACTCCGCGCAAGCTGGCTGCCTTGAGGCGGGCGATGGACAACAGGGACGGGATTTCTCAGCGCCAAGCGGCCAAGAAGTTCGGGTGCCATCAGAGTACGATCCAGAGAAGCCTGGAGAAGCTGAATATCAAGGCCCGGAAGAAGCAGCGCATTCCCCAACGATCTGCGGCCCAGATTTCCAACGCCAAAAAGTTGAGTGGGCGACTTTTTCGGAAGTTTGGAAAGGTCGCTTGGATCATCGACGATGAGTCCTACTTCACCCTCTCCCACTCCACCATCAGCGGTAACCAGACCTTTTACACATCCGACATCAACGCCACACCCCCTAGCGTTAAGTTTTCCCCGAAAACCAAGTTCGAGAAGAAGGTTCTGGTGTGGATTGCCATCGGACCAAATGGCATGTCGGAACCACTGATCAAGGAGTCCAAATTTGCGATCAACGGCCAGGTCTACCTCGAGGATTGCATCAAGAGTCGTCTGCTACCCTACATCAGAACCAACTACGACGACAATTATGTGTTTTGGCCCGACAAGGCCAGCTCTCACTACTCAAAAGTGGTGATTGAGCACTTGGACCGCGAAGGGGTGAATTATGTGGCCAAGGAGGACAACCCCGCGAACCTGCCGGAAGCCCGATCTATCGAGGACTTCTGGGCCATTCTGAAGTCCCGCGTTTACGCCAATGCCTGGAGAGCAGAAAACACCCGGCAGTTGACCAATCGGATCAGATTCTGCCTGCGGAACATGGACCGGAAACTTGTTCAGCGCCTGGCAGAGAGTACCCGAAAACGGCTTGATGAAATCCGAAGGAACGGAGTCGTAGAAAATTGCTAGTATATGTAATTTGTAGTATTTTTCATGCGCTTTCAGATGATGTATAAAAGCTGTTGATGTGTTAATAAAATGATGAAGAAATTGTTGTTGAAAGAAAGTCACTATTTTCCCGCATCACCCGTTAGTTTGCGACCTATGTGGTTTCATTGGGTTATAAGCATATGTCTTGGCTCTGTCAAGTTACTTCCCGTTATGTGACGTTATTGACAAACTAACCGACTAGCTACACTCAATGATTTCGTAATTTCACCCCCAAAATGACAATAGATATCAATTTGCTTATGCACTAACAGTCCTGATCTTCAATAAACCATTATAATTATTATTAATAATTCAACACATGGTGTGATATTTGGAATGTACCGGTTACCCTCTTTCATCCTGAGCTCACCCTCCCCGCGGAGCTTTAGTGTGGCCGTTCATATGAAGGTAACGGGCACACGGGATGGAACTGGCCACGTCCCACTAGGTGGTGATAGGTGGCTCAGCTGAGGTACTCAGTCCGTGGATGCGGAGGAGCTGCATGGAGCCCAAAAGGACGGCCTTTTGCATGCAGCAGGCCAAAGAGTAAGGACTCTTTGGCCTGCTGCATGGCTCTAGATCTGCAGACTGGTATCTTCTCCAGCTGTGTAATTAGCGTGTCCTTCATGCTGTCAAGACATCCCACTATCAGGACGACAAAGGTGCACACGGTAGCCGGGATGTTGACCTCGAAGCTCGAACAATAGATCTTGGTATTTCGATATCTTTCCCTCCTCCTTGCGGGAGATATTCCTCTCTGATGGGCTGGAGAATTCGATCACAAAGATCTCCTTGACAACCACATCAAATAGAGTGATGTCCGGCTTCGTAGCAGTGAGTTGTCTGGTCATGGAGTGAGCATAATTCCAATAGATATTAACATTTGGACTCTCTACCACTGACTCCACTTCTGAAAGAACCCATGGGATCGTAGGATCTTTGTCGATCCCATAAGCGTGCCTCAGATGGTAATAAGGCACGCGCAGAGCGTTGTTGTGACGACTGATGTAAAGGTTTGTCGCATAATGCTTACAGCTAGACAACAGGTAGGAAAGAGTCTCTGGTGCTCTACTGCACGCCCGACAGGTGGAATCTATGTCTTCCCCAAAGATGGTTCGTCGGTACTCGAGAGTACTGATTACACTGTTCTGACTAGTTGCGATAATCCTTCTGTCTCTGATCGAAGGCCGGCAGATTTCAGCCAAGCATGGCTGAGAGTAGAGGAGAGACCAAGATCTTTTAAATTTCGGAAGAAACTTCCGTACATTGTCTTCTCCTCATGGACCTGCAAAAGATGGGCTTGCTGGGCCCTTTTTGTCGCTGTGCTGACATAGGCTAGCGACAGTCCTTTGATCGACCGATCCTGAAAGGTGCTCCCTGTCCTAGTGATGTCTAGAGACAGAGACAAGGATTGTACTGCTCACTCTGCAGCTTTCATTAGGAAAGCTTTGTTCCCTGTGAGCTCATGATGGAAAACGAGCTTCAGCAGTGGGTCCTCAGACTGAATCACCCTGCAGGCCATTCTCAGGGTTAAGCAGTCGTGCAGATGCTCGAGGCTTAATAAACCCCGGCCTCCCTGATGACGTGGGAGATATATGCGCTGAACTGACGCCTTGGGGTGGTGGCTACGATTGCCAGTGAGGACTTTGCTGGTGGCGATGTCGAGGTCCTTCAGCTAAGTTCTGGTCCACTTAAGGATGCCAAAGCTGTAAGACAGGACGGGTACTGCCAGCATATTAGCAGCCATGATCTTATGGATTCCAGAGAGTTGGGAGGACCACACTCTCCAGGGGCGCTCTTTGTACTTGCTGGTCATGGCCCTCTTGATGTCTAGCACGCGATGGCTTTCCCTTTCGGGCAGGCCCACTCGTAGGGCTCAGATGGCGCAAGATGTTTGATGATCGTCCCATCCACGAGCTGCAGATCATCACCTAGTTCAGTGCATCTGCCTCTATTCAGGTGGAGAGCAGCACATTTGTCCAACCCAAACTCCATACTGATGTCACGGGTGAAGGAGTGAACCATGTAAAGCAGATGCGTGACCCTGTGCTACCGGCAGTTTGGTGGACCTGCCATATAGCCTGTCGTCTACCTCAGTTGAACTGAGAGGGGCAAGAGGGAGATGCAAAACAAAAGAGGGCTCAGGGAATCTCCCTGAAATACTCGCCTTCTGAACTGAATGTAGTCAGTAAGGGCCTTATTCCTCCCAGATGTTATCCGTAGCAAGGTGCTATCAAGAAAATAGAGTTTTAACGTTTCACCGCTGCATTTATTTTAGGCTCTATTTTTTTCGAATGTTACGCTAAATGGAGGAAGTACTCTTCGCCGCTTCCGCGAAAATTGTAATATATATTTAAACTTGAATAAAGAGCCAAATTAAGTCTTTCCTCCATAAAACCTACATTTGGCTTCATTTCAAAATACCAGCGATTTGATTGAAGAATGACATTGCTTTTCTTTCTATTCAGAGAAAGCAACGGGAGTGCATTGCATGGATACGACTGAGTGCGTGAGCAATGCTGAATGTACAGGGACATCCGGCGCTGAAACATGCGAGTGCGTTGAGGGATTCCTGGATGATTCTGGATATTGCAGTGAGTCAGTAGTTAACCTTTCTACAGTATTTTCAAGTCGTATTTTACAATCATGGATACTCTTACCGTCTGTTTCCCCTTTACTGCCTATAACACTAATCAGACAGTGAAATAAAGGTAAAGCAGACAGGCGTCACTGGTAGCATTGGCCTTTTGTGCTAAGTGAACGCATGTACAGCTTTCCGCCTGGGTCGGGGTGCCAGTCGATGATTAACATCCATTTCTTTTCCAGCTCTCACGGATGACGGATCCATATTGGACAATGGGATAAAGGTGCTGCTCGCGGCCCCGTGGACCGTTGGGTTGCTAGGCTTACGCGTGAAATGCCGCATCTGGCAACCTAAACTTCATGCTTTTCTCCCATCTCCACGCGACGCGGACGCGCGGATCATCGAAAACGCGCCTCGTTGTCTGAGACTTGTGCATAGGCCAATGACGCACGAATTAAAGGCATAATTAATTCCGAAGTTGTAAGGTCAGGATGCGGCGAAGAGGATAATTCCAGTGGAATAGCAGATCTATACCTGGAGTGATACCATAATGGTTCATTATATTCACATCGCCATTTTTTTCCTAATAAGACTCCAGAAAGATCTGGACGTCTGGACCTCACTCGTATCTGGAAAACATAATCGTCCGGTCCTGTAATACGCAAGCCCAGAATGGCATAGCTCATTAACATCTGCCCTAGCAAATGACATCGAGAGGAGACAAAAAGTCCCCTTCGCATTAGTCTGGGTGCTGAGCACACCAGCTATGAAAATGCTCGTCACTCTTGACCTACCTTCTCTTCATCACAAATGTCTTCTGCTCACCCTCGGGTATGGGAAGTCCCTCCTCATCAATCCCCTCCCCTACCCAAGTTGAATATGAAATCTGAAATAGTGACTAACTCATCGGCAAGTGATGTTGTGTGTGGTGTCCAAATTAGGTCAAGGAAACTACTTTTGATAGATTATCCTAATTTAAACATTTAAAAATGAATGAAGCTAGTAATTTTGAAAATTGCCAAAACTTCCAGCCTCCAAAAGGGTATTAATGACGAACCCTATACGAATATGAACTTGATGTGTGAATGAGGGTTTATTGTATTAAAGATTTCATTTTTCATATTCAAAGTATCTTAAATTACACCAAATCTCAATATGGCACCCTAATTTCAAAATGGGTACCTCAAGATATTCATGATTCATTCACTTCTCCCTCTGAACCCTTTATGACTTTTAAGAAGTAGAGATACACATGCACTCATAGCATTGTGATCGTGCAAAAATAATTATTTAGTCCGTTGTAATTATTTGAAATTTACTATATCTATAATTTAGCGCCACAATTTAGCACTTTCAGAATTATAAAAGCATAACAAAAAAAAACCTTTGATATTTATTTCTTTCAGTTGACTTTCATGGACATTACCCACTTTGAGTAATCTCTTCGTCGCACCCTTGTACAATAATCTTTATCATTCATCTTTACATATTTACATTCATCCTTACACGTCAAACCATTGCTACACAGCTGCAGTTACCTGTGCAAGGTGCACTAGCTTCTGCATGGCACGTTTTGCTGGCACTTTCACCTCAGGACTCCTCTCCACAAAAGTTTATCAACTAATCTTGCAATTAAATTTCAATGCAACTTCCGATGATAAAGATCTGCTGTTTTAATGAACTGCATAGCTCACAGCATTGACTGCTCACTTTGAAAACAAGAACTCTTACTGTTCTGGAAGATTTCGCTGCTCGACTAACACCCAACACTCAACTTACCCTACCACATGAGTCGTGGCCGCTTGAGTCTTTCAGCCTTCCCTATGGTACCACAAAACATTTCGCAACTATGGCGAAAGATAACTGTCAGCAGAACAGGAAACAGTACGGAATGAATTGCCTGGTTACTTTCAAGTGAGACACTATCATCCGATTGTCGCTGATTATTTTCCAATAAAAGATGTGTCAGACCGATATTTGTATTCAACATTCTTTTTTTCGTGTCATTGTGCACCGCTCTAACTTGCACAAATATTTGCTTTAAAAAAAAAGGAATCTTAATGTTAGCAAACTAAAATTTCTCCAGGTTTGAATAAACAGGTTGCTTCCTGGGGATATACGGCATATATCCTTCTTTATTTGGATTTCGCAGAAATTCCCGTTGGAGGAGAGTGCTCAGAGAACGACGATTGCGTGAGCAATGCTGTATGCAGCCATACTACTGATATTTGCTTCTGCCAACCGGGATATTTACCTAACGAATCAGGATCTTGCAGTGAGTCAAATTTTGAGTTTTAATAGAAATTCCAACATGAATGTTCGTCTCTAACTTGCCTTCCTAATGCCAAAATCTTTAGTCCTCCATCAGAGATCGAGAAATTGCCATCACTGTGGAATAAAGCAGAAATGAAATGTATTTGCTATATATTGGCCTAGAAACCGCTGAAGATGAACTCCTATGGAATCTTCGCTGTGTAATCTAAAAGGTACACATCGAGTACACATTACTGGGACAGAGGAGTCCGTCAGCCCCATTTACCAAAAATCCGGACTGGATAAGGTATATGCTAATATAGTTGGAAACGTCTAATATATTGTGCTATGCAGGTTAACTACAAGCTGACAGCGCTGCTATTTAAGTTGCTTCTCTCCTTGAATATTTCTCGGATTTAAAGAACACCTCATTTGGCTGTTTCAAATACCCTGTCCAGTCGCCGTTCAGTGACAATTCAGTTTCAGTTTTAGTCCAGTTAGAGTACCAATTGAGATTTATTCGAAGTCTAGATCCCAATGAAACATCAGTCAGACCAAAGGCAGAACTGCAACTGAGCTGCCGTTTTGAACTCCATCACAGAGGGACTTACTTGCGAATTAGTGATGAGGCTCTTCCAGGGTGAAGTAATCGATGTGGAGCTATGCGCAGTTGACTAAACGTTATTCCATAGAAATGCTAACCTTCGATCACACGGATCCATTCCTTATCGAGTTCCAGGAAATTGGACAGCCAACGCCGAACATTGCGCAGCGCAAACGGGTCAGTGTCTGGCAGTAATCAAGAAAGAGCGCTCGGGCCTCCTGACCGATGGGGGTCATCTCCTCTACGACGTCAGTGTGTCCAAGGCCCTCTGCATACAAGCGCTGAGGGCCATGGACAATGCTGTGCACATTTGGCTGAGAGGTGCTGGAACATCCACCATATATCCCCGATTTATCGACCTGCGATTTCAAGATCTTCGGAGCACTGAAACGGGAACTGAAAGGCACGCGTTTCCGCTCGAACGACGAAGGAAGCAGTCAGGGACATTCGGCAGCGGCTGCCTCAGTCGTTCTATGACCATTACAACGGCTCGTGACCGAATGGGGCAAGTGCCTCAACGCCGGTGGGGCGTATGTGTAGATGTGATTGCATGCATCCAAGGCACATTGGCTCACATTCATTTGACTGCCCCGTGTATTTTACTTTCAAGACACTTCATGGCAAATTATTCGACATCGATGCACTTCGAGGGTCCTTAGACGAATTTTATTTTCGATTGAAACGGGAAAATATTCAAAGCTGAAATTTCGTTGAACAGAAGTAGTTCTCTAGATACTAATCTAAATAGAATGCGTATGTTTGAGATCTATCTCTCAGGCCGCAGTTTTTGCCGTCAACATATGTCAATTGTCTTACTTTAACAAAATGGGAGAATTCCAAGCGCAAAAGGCTAATATTTCAAATTGTTCTGAATGTCTTGATTTCCAACTTTTCTTATTAGTACAATACTTTTGGGGCAATCTTTCGTCAAGGAAACCCGCTTGTAAGACGATGATAAATTCTGGTGGTGGAAAGTGATACGCCCAACTCCAATTGAGTACAGCATTATCACGAGGAACAACAATTTTAAACCTAACATGTGCGAATGGCATGTTGTCCGGCTCGCTAGCAGTTTCGGAGCTATTACAAAGATTATCGGAAGCGACCGAATCTATGTCTAATCCATGTCTTACTCTAACTTCACTTGATATACCCGATGCTACCATATTTTCTGGTTGAAGTTGATACGTTGGGTCATTTTCGCTGTCGTCAATCAGAGCCGCCACAGTAAGAATCTCCATCTGTTGAATTTTTTATTATGTTGTTCTGCATTCAACCTCGCAGCCATACCTGGAGCTTGGAACAATAACGTGAGCATGTTAAGAATATTACCGGGTGGTTTCATCTTTTTGGACCACCCTGTATTTACAAGATAATCAGTCTCCGAACTTGTGAACGCACTTTTATATCTTAAAAATCCATGCAATAAGATGTTACTTGGTGTTGATGATCTGTTATCCTTCATACCTGGTTATATATGTCCGGTCGAAAATTGTCATCATGAATTTGTTTACAGGGCTTCCCACACTGGGTGAGGAATGCTTACCTGAGGTTGGATGTCATCCCCTCAATTCAGAGTGTGCAGTTCTTGATTCCAATTACATCTGCAGCTGTGAAGATGGATTCGTGGAAGACACAGGCCACTGCTGTGAGTTTCTTTGTTGTTGGTCAAGGGTTTCCAATAGCATCAACGACTGGAACAGTGAGTAGATGAAACCGCAAGAGTGTGCCTTGGACCTCCATGTATGCTCTTTCAGGCTAAATAACACAGGACCATCTTTCTCTCTTGAGCTCATAGTTGCGTGAACGGTATTTATAATGCCATCTCAGTTACAATGCCGACTTCATTCAAAGTCGATATCTAGGGGGACAAGACCCTTTCCGAGACTTTCCAAGTATTGTGCATCTGAAACTTTACCTTAGCCAAGCGCTGTACTCCTGATTTTTTTTTAAACCAATGTTGAGGCAAAGGTTGTTACACCAAGTGCTCATAAAATATAATCCATCTTCTATTATAAAAAAAATACGCAGGACGAATAATCTGAAATTTAGTGAAAACTCTTGTGGAGGTCTAGCAAGTTTTGTCCTTTGGGGCTCAATGATATAATGATTAAGTCATTTAGGATATTTGTTTTCGACCATTGTGATTCTTTCGTTCCCAAAGTCCCTGTGTTTACGTATTTTTCAATGTCCCATTAATTTGGTTCTGGTTGTGTAAGATCATCCACAAAAAAACGAATGGAGACTTGTAGTTTTCTAAATTAATCGTCATGAGGCATAGTTCTGCATCATGCCTAAGCTTTCTACAGCTGCCGAATCGCGTATGCGTATTATGCCGCATTGTCAGCTTCAATTGCAACGGCTCCAACGCGGAATAACTAAGTCCATTAAATCCTCTAGATCAGGGGTGCCTAACCTACTGCCTGCGGGCCGGATCCGCCCCGCGGTGCTTCCCGAACATTTCTTCTCGAAATCCTGTTTCTCATTGGTCACTTTCTCTGCGTCGTCCCTCACCCCCTCGGCAGTTACGTGATCTCGTTTGTTCCACTGACAGTTCACCTTGAAAAGGACAGCCAGTCATCTAGTTCCCAATAAAGCTTATTTGTTACCGTGTCTTGTTTTCCTGTGATGTGTGGTGCCAGTGACAGTGATTGCCAGCTTCGCAAAAATCGAAATGTCGGCGGCGAACATTGCGAATTCCAAGAAAGTTGGACGGAAGGCTATCTCTTTATATTGTCGAATATGTCCAATCCGAAACTTCACTGCCTACTTTGTCATGCCACTGTAGCTGTAATTTAGAGCGTAAACGCGAAAAGATCTTACAAAACTAACACATGAATTAAACGCGAATTCCCCCAAAGGATTTCAAGGAAGGAAGGAATCTCGAAGGATATTCAATTTAATTTTGGATTAGGTTGGGAAATATGACTCTAATAAAGCGCAAAATGGACACGGACTGTCGCGTGTTCAAAGAAGAATGGAAGGTGAATGAATGATGTTTTTGCTTTTAGTTTGCGCTGAAAGTCAGTATGACAGGTCAGGGCTGGTACCTAGTTACAGCAATTTCGGCCCGTCCCGAAATTAGTCTGCTACTTGGGGGTGACTGCCTCCAGGCGTTCCAGGAGCAGGCGCTCCATTAGCTCATAGGTTTGCTAAGAAGCACAATTGGCCTATAGCTTTTCAGGTTCTTGGCTGCTTGGCTTAAAAATAACAATAATCTTCGCCGCCTCCCATTGCAGGGTGGGCCATAAATAGTCACACCCAATCGAAGTATTATATTTCCTGTACTAATAACCTCTCATGGAATCAATTGAATCTCAACAATAAACAAGGGCTCGCAGTAACTATTCACAAAATATATACCAACATAAATACCAGAACGGGGACACATGATGTGTCTTCGTTCTGGCAAGCTGGAATCTCTGAGTCTGTTGATCGTACCGGATGGACCTGTTTTCCCTCCTTTTTCGGCACGAACCTTTAACTGATTCACGTCGCTGGACTTCATTTTTGGGCACTTGCTTCCAGCAGACATCGCATACAGTAATCCTTTGGTTACGGTCAGAGTTGTATGGAGGTAACTCGTATTCTTTGATCATTTGTCTCATGGTCAGCCAGACAGTTTTTTGCACCTCAAACTATTTCTAGGCGAAAGAGGATTCACGTTAAAACAGCCAAGGTTGACCACCAAAGAGACATTCACTTAGAGGTACAAACCATTTTTATTTGCTATTTTTAGATGTACATAAATAGAAAAGTTACAAATGGTATTAATATTTTTGGTCCACCCTGTATTTTGGTACTCGTCCTGATGACTGGAATACATTCGTCTAATGCATTGAATGAGATTGAGCATTCATTTTGCCTCTTATTTATTCGTTCAGTGGTGGAAGCTGGAGGGTCTTGCACAGACACATCTGATTGCGTGAGTTATGCTGACTGCGATGATGGCACTTGTACGTGCAGACCGGGATACATCGAGGAGCTTGGTCAATGCAGTGAGCCAAAATTTCTCTCTCATCTATAGCACATTCGGGATGAGCTCAATCGTTACCAATATTCCGAGATATCTTCAATAAAGTAAGCCATATACTCCAAATTCAATCAAGTGTAACGCACGGTATCTTATGATATCACTCGTTTTTCAAACCAGAACTCGCAGACTCAACTGAGCCATTTGCCCTCCTATTGTGGACGATGTATTTGTAGCAGTGGATCCGGGATGAATCGAATAAGTTTCCATTCCATAATAGAAACAGTTGACAGATTTGAATGCAGGAATATCGAAGTGTTTCAGGGCGGAGAGAGAATAACCACTCAAATGTTGATGCAATCAGGGAACTCTCATTGCAAAGTACATCGCATGCATTACATGGAGATGGTAAATTTAATGCAAGGAGTATGGTCGAGTATTCATTTTGCATCTTATTTCTTTGTTCAGAGGTGCCGGCTGGATGGTCTTGCTCAGAATCACATGACTGCGTGAGTAATGCTGAATGCACTGAGGACATTTGCACGTGCCTCCCGGGACACGAAGAAGTGCTCGGTGACTGCAGTGAGTCAAATTATATCGCTTGTCTATAACACACTTGGGATGAGCTAACGCCTCACCCCGCGGTTAAAGTATTGCTTTCCTTGTTGAGAGTCCCATAACTCGCCTAGCAATCTTTTGCTTCATACGTGGGGGATTCAAAAACTTATAAGCTTGAGGCACATATAGCTGTGAAACATTATACTCTTGTCGTGAGAAGACAGATGCATTCGTCCACTTAATTGTCGAGTAAAGGTCCATAATTTATTTTCAATGTGCTACAGAAGGGTCTACTGAAGGGTACTAATATTGAGATGGATGCTATGATGAATTTTCTAACCTCTGAGTCGATCTCCCTGCAGATCTTTCGTAGAAATATCAGTAAGACTATCCTTTTAGCTGCTGAAAGAAGGCTTACAACGTTTAGAACAACATGTATGTGCTTAGTCCTTCTGAAATGCGTGAAGTTGAAGTACACTATGATGGGACTTACCGGAGATAAAATTGAAACGGTGATCCCAGGCTTCAAGTTCATCAGTCGTCCAAGATTGCTTAGGATGGACACAAGTAAATTTCATCCGAAATGCGGAAATGCTGCGCACCTTCGCGGCCTCCCACATGACCTTCGCCCGTGAACATGCAATTCCCCGAAATAAGCAGCCACTGACGCGGCTTCTGGTTCCATGGTGGGAAGGAGTTTAAACGATTTGGGAACATCCACAATTGGAACGAATGTCACTGACACCAACACCACTTTTGACAAGGTGAAGGAATTATCTTGTGATTAGCACGGCTGTACTCTTTTCTCTGAAATTTTCCCAACAAATTATGACTAACAAGGAAAAGCATCCATTGTGTTCCGCATTTGACAATAATTCCTGGCCTGCTGAATCATCCTCAAAGCAGTTACTATGTCTAGGGATAATTTTCCTTATCATAATTCATAACTGTAGTCAAGATTTATATTATCTAGCAAGCAATGCCATCATTCCTCTTTATATATACGGTAAGAGAAACATGGAACGGTGTCCTTCTGGACTGTGCATACAGCTGCTCGTGGGATTTCTTATTAGACACGAGGGACAGGATCGAAGGATCTATCAGAACACAATCCAGTAGCACGAGATAGATGTTGCGCATTCTCATGGTTTGAGAACAATAACATCCGGGCAACATTTCCGGACACAATTCCCAGATGAACAATCATCAATTTTGCACAAGGTTACACAAATATTCTTCATTTACTGAGTCACTGTCACCTCCAGCATCCGCACCCACCCAATGACATAACTGTTTCGATATATTTTTTTCCCTGATTGTGGCCTTAGTACCTTTTTCCACTACGGAAACCATACCTACAACTATGGGAGAAACTACTACGGAATACACAACGATGGAAGAAACTACTACGGAATATACAACTATGGTTAATGATGAATATTTGGCACCCGGTGAAGGATGGATAGAAGACCCTTGCGACGAAGACAACGATTGCAACGAAAACGAACATCTTGCCTGCAATTCATCACTCATGAAATGCATCTGTGCCGACGGATACTTATTTGACACTGACATCTTCATGTGCAGTGAGTATTCATTTTACCTCATCTTCACAACTGCATACTTGAAATAGAGAAAAAGGTCGCACCTGAATTGTGCTAGACTAAAAATGATAGTCCAATTTATTAATTATGAATATACCCTTCTGAAAATCCAACATTTGTTGGTCCAACAGGGGTGATTTTATTGGTTGTTGAAATTGCACCCTTTTGGAAATCAACGTGTTGGAATACTCCATACTAAAACAGTCATGTTGGATTGATTGAAAAATTAAAAAGGAGACCACACGATTTTGCTCATATATGACTGCATTCATATGAGCTATGAGCGACTAAGAGACTCATACAGGGTGTCTCAAAAATGTATGCACACTTTCATAAATAAATATATAATAACTCAAAGGTCTCGAGACATTCTTTACTTTCTTGTGATCTTTCATAGCGAGTATGGCCTCTGACTGGTTGGTATAGTCAGCTAACATGGTGCTTCCCGCATGAATGTATCACCTCTCTTGATTTTGGGTTCAACGAGTGCCAGTAGTTCCATGAAGATGACATGATACATCCTTATAAGAGTAGGGAAGACGAAGGGGATCTTACTCGTATAATTCTGGGAAAACATTGGCTCAGAAACCCTTTTTCTCGGCTTCTCGCCAGCCGTTTTCGCATCCATTCACGTCTATTTTTTACTTCCACGACGTCCTTTAGGTTTCCTCAATAAAGTCGATCCAACCAGTAAAAAAAAAAGATCTAGTAGTCAAAATTGTACCCCTGGAAAATTTCATCTCCATCTAGACAGGGCAACTGCAGGGAGAAACTAAGCATGCAGCAGACATTGTCCTGAAAACCCATGAGGTCTTCTCAAAACGTCTAATCGTCTACTCATAGCAAATTCCCTCATATCGGAGCTGTCATATACGAGCAAAGTCATAGCGTTTGATGGCGCCTAAACACCAGGAACAAAATTCCCGTAAGAACTCCATGTGCTGTGCCTTCCATAATTCTATGGCATCGAAACCTTATCACTCAACTAGATGCCTTGATTTTTATCAAAAAGGTAAATCAGCATGGATGAATTCAAAAGGCACAAGAGCACAAAAGGCACAAGATTGAGCGAATATGAAATTTCGATACTCTTATCTTTATTGATCTTCCAAAACTTAAAATTATGTTTTCAAGATCAAAGAAATGCAAATGTAGATGAGGATGGCCAAAATTCACAATCCTGCCGTGATATCATCGTTACCCGTGGAAATGCTGGAAATGCTAGCTCAGGGCTGAGCAGAGCTGAGAGATGAACTCAGACTGAGATGAAAATGGTCCCTTGGTACTAAAAAAAAGGATAGAAGGACTTCTTGTCGCCTTTTTTGCGAGGTACTCTTCTCATAAACGCTAGATGAGGTGTCGGGATCCGGCCCGCGGAGGTGGTTCTTCCGGCCCGCCGTCTGTTCTTAAAGTTTCCTCTTGGATCGACTGTCGGTACAAATTTAAGTGAAAAAGTAAGGGTATGGCCCGGAGGCATTTGTAAGCATTCCTTACAGCGGGCAGTTGGCTTAACTCAAACGTGGGGACGCGATCTACCATATACTATAAATAGTGGGTAGTCCACGTCAACCCGCTTCGGTACTGTCGCGGGTGGGACCTCAATTACATACCGGTCCATGTGAATGCAATGCATTCCTTTGAATGATTCATGTATATCTGGTCCTTGATATGATTAACAGCGAAAATCCCCCGTGGCCTGGGAGACGATTGCGAGATGGATGAGGACTGCAACGCAGATCTTGCATTGGAGTGCGACGACGAGCTGAAGAGATGCTATTAAAAGAANGTATATCTGGTCCTTGATATGATTAACAGCGAAAATCCCCCGTGGCCTGGGAGACGATTGCGAGATGGATGAGGACTGCAACGCAGATCTTGCATTGGAGTGCGACGACGAGCTGAAGAGATGCTATTAAAAGAATGGCTTCGCCCTCGAAACCTGAAACATTTCAGTGCGTATAAGAGAGAAATTTTCATTCATTTTTCCTTGTGTGATTGTGTTTATTCAACAGAATCAACAAAAATGAATATCTGGATGACTCATTTCCTTATTTCTCTATACATTATATTATTATTAGGCTACCCGAAGGAAATATAGCTACAGGCGCAACATACTCGTATTAGTCTCCCAGTAGTCAATATATCTGGGAATATAATTATTGACTTTTACATTATTTTAACACGTTGGCGACAATGCGTCCTGATGGCAGGACGCATTTTTTGACAAAAAAAAATGCGCGTGGTCCCACGCGGCGGACAAGCAAAAATAGGCTGGTCGTCAACGTGTTAACGAAAAGGAAAACTTTTTGTTACAAATCTTAAGGCTCTAGAAGAGTTTATTTTTGCAGTTTACTTGCACCTCTTTCCATTTTCACCAACGAAAAAAAACCAATTGAAATTCACATATAAAATAAGCAATCTTCAGTGTTTTTCACAACTACAGCGATATTGATTTTTAAATTTGCTGGAGTGATTCAATGTTGACAGGAAGAAAGTTGCCTTATTTCTTTCTTGTTGATGCTTCCAGATAGGAATACGAGGAGGTTGATTTTATTACTGCATGGGGTTGAGAAAAGGTAATAGGCGCTGCCAAAGCCTATTGATTTGACCAAGGCTCACGTACGGAAAAATGATGAGTCGAAATCAAATGTTGGTAAAGTGTCAATATTTATGCCTTGGCCCATGAGAGGCCCAAAGATTTTCCGCAATACCCCATGCTGTTAGGCCAGATTTGCTAGGCTAGACTTGCAAGGCCAGACAAAGAAACCACAGTTGTAACATCACTGGTCTTCAGGTGCCAAAACATTAAGAATACTGGCAGAGGTACCCGACGTTGCACGGGTGAATATTGTATACTAGCGATATTGTTTGCATCGGGCATCAGAAACTTGAAATCTTTTCTTGAATTCAGAGTGTCAGTAGGTACGTCCATATCACGTTACAGTTTTCCATGTCCATTCTATTGACAAAAGGAAAAATATTATTTGAAGATATTTCGCCTTGAAATTCGCGCCCCAGGGACATTTACCTCCAAAGTGGGATTTATTTTGTGTAACTCAGCATCCCAATATATACAGTACTTATGTATCAAGTTTCACCTATCTCTGCCCAGTTCGGTAGGAATAAAAAACTATTTGAAAGCGTCACCTCCCCCCTCCCCAAAAAAAGTAGGCCCCCAGGGCATGCACCTGAAAATTGACATTTTTCCTGATTTTTTTCTCAGTAGGCACGTCCATGCCAAGTTTCAGCTTTTTATGTCTCACCGTTTGACGCAAACAAATATATATCATTGAAAACATATCCCCCCCCCCCCCCCCCAAAAAAAAATGGGCGCCCCCAGGGCATGTACTTCAATAGTCGGATTTTTTCTGAACTCTGCATCCCAGTATGTACTAGTTTCACATTTCCAGCTTCGGGTCGTGTTGGGCCGATCGGGCCAGCCCGTAGCCCGCTTAGGCCTCTAGCCTTCAGAACTCGAGATCTTTCGGTACGCTTCCTTGAGTGACTGCTGAAGCTTCCAACATCTCATGGCGTCACATTCATGCCGGCCTGTTAGCTGCTCGCCCGTGGGTGACGTCGTTTAATGACGTGATCGCGTCGAGCGCTGACAGAGTGAGGTGTCCTTTTTGCCAGCAGCTATAAGAGGCTGGGGAAAAAGACCCCTCTGATAGCGTTTTCGCCTCCACTCATCAAGAAACTATTGCCAACCGAGTAGCCGAGTTTGATGGAACCCATCTAAATCCCGTTCATGGCTCAATATAATATCCTATCAAACGCCCGGATGTTTGAAATTCGAACGACCGGTCTTACTTAAATGCTATCAAGCGGAACTCACTGACGATTTGATTACATAAGAAAGCGTGTTTCATAATGATGTAACGCATCTATTATTCAAAGCATGGCAGTGTCTGTAATGGATTAAAATACATCCTTCCGCTAATCTAAAGATGAACTCTTGTAGACTGAAGTCAGAGCGCTTCCGTTGAGCCTACGGTCTAGAAAGGCAGAGTATTGTAGGCCCGGTCAGAGCGGCCTGAATGCGATACCCTCTGTGGTGGGTCCATTCTGGGACATTCATCATTCACGGCCGTTATGATCAAGAGGGACAAAAATTAAAATCTAGGAGCAACGTTTTGCGCAACTTTAACCAAAAGCTGAAGGATAACGGGCACGACGACAAAGGGAGACAGAGGAAGAGCGTCACGTAATGCAGGATGCAGAAGCTGAGAGATGGAGGAACCAGCGAGAAAGAAATACGTCGCTTTGACATCAAACAACACTATGCACCCAGTACTCAGGGCTTTATATTGATGCACTTAGGTCGCTGAAAAATCAATCACGTGATGAGTTTTTGTCGGAGAAGCTATGGAGATGATTCAATTTTTGTAATTACATGTTCCCAGAGATTCATGCAAAGACGGATATCTTAATAGGGGGGGGGGGTGATTCAGGTAAAGGAGCGGAAGCACCTATTGATTCAAGGCGATAGGCTACGATTACTCTGTCAGAGGAACCTATTGTAGGAATATCATAGGTTTGTAAGCTTGGAAGCTCACTCTGCCACCGATACGTATTACACCACCAATACAAGAGACCAAATACAGACATCGTATGGAACTGGGCTTGAACAATGAAGGAAGCCACGTGGGCCAGAGGGAAGGTGATGGGGCGAAGAGGCCACACACTCCCACGAACTTGTATGTGAATCACTCAACAGTCAATGCATGGCCTCGAGGGATTGTGAAGTTCTAAAGAAATCTTTCCCCTTAGCCTATGGCGTAGAAAGGCTGAGTCTTGTAGGCATTGCGCATTGGGATAAAGAAGTAGAGGCTTGCGTCAAAGAGGCCTAAGACAAAGCCCTTATGTGCAGTTAATTCTGAGACACTTTGTACACCATCTTCGAGCGGATTAGAGATACGAAGCTTGAGATGTTAAACATCAGGCATTGATTCCATTCTTTATCCTGCTCTAGCCCATGTAAATGTGAAACGGTTCGGGCGTTGCATACGCACACGGAATTCCAAGGTACAGGAAACACAAGGGGGACTCATCATGACCTAAACCCGGACTCCTTATGGGCATATGTCATTGAAGTGGATAAAGTGAAATGGACACAGGACATTGAAATGTCAGAAAACCGGTGTAGGAAAAAGAGTTTTCCTTCCCACAAACCTGAGATGAAAAGTCTGAATTTCCCGGGAAGCTAAGTAAGCCTGTGAAGTCCACCAAGGGCTTAGAGAATTCCCAACATCTCCGTGGAAAGGGTCCACAACTTACGGCCAACTCCGCGTGTGGCCCGAGAGCCCCTTTCTTGTGGTCTGCCGCGACTGGTGACATCGTAAGTGCTCTTGCCCCATTGGCCACAACTATGGTCAGCTAGACTGTGGCCCACAGTAGGTGAGTTAAAATCGCAAATGGCCCTGACAGTATTTTCAGTTGTGCACCCCTGCTCTGTGGGGTCCAGGGGAGTGAAGTCCATGAGAAGTTCCTAGCATCTAGCAAACTTTGAGACGTAAAACAATGCAATTTCATAAATTTTTTGAAATTGCATTCATCAAAATTGCACCAATATTTACTTTTGCACCAATGTCTGTTAATACCATATACATCACATCCACCTTCTTTCATATTCTGTTCCAAACCTTTACCGACTAATTCTTGCAAATTGGAATCCTGTCTGGGCATGGCTGTGAGCATGGCCGGACGTGTTTGAGCCGCGCTCCGTCAAGCTGAAGGTCGCATAGTGTGGAAGGTCAGACAGGAGCCTGCCATTACCATCTCACTCAGCGCACATGGGCCCAAAAAAGAAAGGTGAGTACCATGGAAAGTACTGTGAGACTCAAAGATTTTTTGTCCAGTTCGGTGAAAAAAACCAGGATCGGTAGAAACGAAGATTCCTCATATCCAAGACTAAGTTAAAAGGGAAGCGCCTCCACTGCAAGTGAATCCGAGGACTCCATGGCATCCCCGATCCGAGAAATTTGTAAGTCCCCAAGCACTTCTCAGAAGAGCATAGTGTACAGGACACAAGCATAAAATACATCCTTCTGGAGATTAAGAGCGGAATCACGTCGAATTCAATGGAACTGAGGAAGCTGACTGAAAGAATGGATAAGTTGGAGAAACGAGCAGAGGGACTGGAAAGGATCTTACAGCAGGAGGTAAAAGGAATCAAAGATGAGCAGAAACATCTTTCCAAGAAGGTGAAGGATCTATCTGATTGGAAAGAAAGTTCTCGGAATTTCATGAACAATTATTACAACCCAGTTTATTTAAAAGCAAAATCATCTCAATCATGAATGTAATCACCATTGGCCTCTATCACTTCACGCCAACGTTTATGCAAACTATGGATGCCATTCCAATAGAACTCTGGC
>CAJPEV010002132.1:0-49928 GCA_905338385.1 Darwinula stevensoni | reverse complement strand
TCCTATAAGAAATAACTATAGGTTTCCTATAGGACATTTCCGTAAGGGGTGATATTGTTAAGTGGCGATTTTCGCCAACTTCTCCCAATTGTCCCGACGGCATCGCATGGCCAGATTCTTGCTAAATGCATCAAGATGAGCCCGCTTTGGGAACATTTTCGCACTTCTTATATAACCACAAATATGCGAGCAAACGTCGGTGAGGTTGAGTGCACATTGGTTGCTTGTGCTCGAAAATGACAGATTTCCCAGGGCTACCGGCCAAACATTAGAAATCTCTGTTCTTCTCCCCGATCTTTGCCTAACAATTTGGTGAAGAAAGTATTTGGCCGAGAGCATCACGTACGGAATTGCTGGTCAGCGTGCAATTTTGTGCTCAAATAATGAGCATTCCTGTTTGGTGGACAAGGATGTTCTGTCCGTTTAGAAGGTGCTTCGAGAACGTACGAGAAGTGTAAAGGCAGATTAGGGTGACGACGATGGTCTAGAGCAGGTCAACTTTCCGTCGTTTTTCTTGGTTGGTTTGGTTGGATTGAGATCATGAGGCGGTAAACCTAAATGGTTTACCGCCTCATGATCTCAATCTTAAAGTCGGTACCATCGTCATGCTTCTTCGCAATCTGTCTATTGAAAACGGCATTTGCAATGCCACTCGGTTGATCGTTCGAAATATTAAAGATGATGTCATCAAAGTCGACATCATCACCGGTGCGCGGCACGGAAACTTGCATTTATTGACATGAGTTTCACTCGAAGCAGCAGCTGATTTTAGTATTCACTTCAATACGTGCCGGAGACGATTACCGATTCATTTGGCTTAGAGTATGATTATGAACGAAGCTCAAGGACAAACCTTAATTCCACGTAACCAGTGGTTACCTAGAAAGCAAAGGTACACTCTTAGAAAATTCCGAGCGTTTGGGGAGTAAAAAGTGATTCATTATAGGAATCAATAAACACGGACACTTCATCATTTGTTATCCATATATTCAAGACATATTCATAGAGTCCAGACCATAAACACGCTCATATTCCTATTGAGAACCCTTTTGGAACGCGTAAGATTTTATCCGCATGGGAGACCTAGAACATACAGAGTGTCCGTGAAATTCATTCAACCAGACAGCAATGAAATGAGGTAATAAGGGATTGATATCCCTGAAACCTCCATAGAGCCTAAAAGAGGTGGTCCAACCTCTGACGTGTACTGTAATCAGTACAGTCAGAGGTAGGTCAATGCCTATGCGAGAGCGAAAGCGACACATAATGTATGAGAATTTTCATATTTGCATGACATCCCTATCACTTTCTGAAGGGTGCGTTTTTACTCACAGAGGAGGAGAACAATTTTACTCCTTGGTAATGGAGTAAATTCGCTCCTTTCCCAGAGTGAAAGGGGGGTGAAACTGGAGTTAGNCTCACAGAGGAGGAGAACAATTTTACTCCTTGGTAATGGAGTAAATTCGCTCCTTTCCCAGAGTGAAAGGGGGGTGAAACTGGAGTTAGCTATTTTACTCTCTTTTTTGAGAGAAATCGCTCCCCTTTTTCTAAGAGTGTATACTGGAATTTGCCTTTTAAAAAACCTGAAAATTCCGCTTAAAAGAGTATTAAATGGGGGGAGGTAACGTTACGATTCGGATGGTGAAACCAAGAAAAAGAAAGAGGAATATTTCCCCGTTTTACCTTAGTTTATCAGGTCCCATTTAACATGAAATAAAACATTCATGCAAGGAACGCCATACGGTAGTCATACTTGGTCTATGAATAATCGATCGCACAAGAATCATCATTGATGAAGAAGAAAGTTTCCTATCAATGATGCTATTGGAATCTCCAATGATTTATACATATATGGAGTGACTAGGGAAGTTTGCTCACTGCATTGTCCAAGGTCTTGCTTGAACCCGTCCTTGCATTCACAAATTTGATTGTCAGGAGATCCAATGCAGGTGGAGTTACGGACGCACTCTTCTGTGTCCGAACATTTCTGTCCAGCTGCCACCTCTAAAGAGACAGAACGTCACGGACTTAATTGTTTTTGTGCATCCGAGATTCACATCAATTGAATATATTGTTCATAGCTTACTTACATAGCCTACATAGCTTTTTTACGTTTTTTGAGGCAAAATATTGAGAATCTAAAAGGGCATCTTTTCATATAACCCATGCCAGCTCAACCACCTTTTTCACTTTTATGCTTGACTATTTCTGATTATCTTGAAAATCGGCAATAATGATATGATGGCTTAGTGCATGTATATCGGACTTCACAGACCTAGGATCAGAATGAGAGAAAATTCACGCTTCATAGTCCTGGCACCACTCTACACTTCCTCGGTTACCATAAGATGACACAAAAACTGCGCTTGAAATTGAGCTGGAGAAGTGTCCCATTTTTTTCTTCGCTCTTACTGGCGTCATCCAGCGGGTGCCGTTCATTCATCAAACTTTTAATTATTTTCCATTAATATAATTTCGAGTTTGAAGACATCAGAAAAATTATAAAAATACTAAAATATATACTCTTACCACATCTGTAGGTCACATGGGAGCGAAGTTTTAACATGTGTCTTGTAATAGCAGCCCATGAATATTAAAGTATTGTCAAAACTAACAAGTGCTTTTATCCTCTCTCCAGCAACTCCGTTTCCCACGGTTAGAGCCGTCATATCTCATTTCCTATCAATTATTTTATATAAAAACCCTGAACGGTCAGGGAAGGAAAGTAAAAACAATGGAGGTAACATGGCATAGTCTAATGACATTGCAGTCTCTCGCGAAATGCACCTCATTTGAATTAATATTGACTTACTGCAGAATCCATCCGAAGGGGCAAACCCATCGTTGCAGACACAGGTATCATTAGTCATCGAGCAGTGGGCGTTATTCACGCAATCGGCGGTTTCCGCACAATGTCCTCCTTCAGGTTTCTCTGCACAGAAAAATAAGTTGGCAGAACTGAATAGGTGATTCAGTCTTCGTCTAGGTCTGCATTTTTTTTCGAGATAATCGGCACAAAAAAAATCGACCTCAAGTAAGACCCCATTACATCCTTTCAAGACACGTGAAACGCCTGTTTCCGGTGGTCAAGGAATATGACTCACTGCAGTATTTTCCTTCTTCTACGAATTCACTATCACATTCACAGAGTAGATTTTCTGCAGTCCCATTGCAAATTGCGTTCTCCACACATTCTTCATCCATATCACATTCTCCTCCAAGAGACACCTCTGTACAGAGAAACGAAAGGTCACGGACTTTTTTATATAGGGGCGTTTCTAATGCACAGGCTTATTGAAAGAATTAATCCCGCAATAGTTCCTTCCAATGGTGCCACAACAATCTCCCGCTGAATGTTCTCATGGAAAGTGGATGGGAACTTGGACTCACTGCAGAACGATCCTTCTGGTTCAAAATTGGTATCGCAGAAGCATTTTGTATTGCCAGGAGGTCCCACGCAGTGAGCGCCCTTTACGCACGTATACGTTTTGTTACATTCCTCTCCAGGTGGTACCTCTGCATAGAGAAAGAAACTGACAGACTTCATTGGGTGCGACAACGATCGTCGAGGATGTCAGAAGAAATGCCTTTTGCAACTTTTGAGACGTTAGCGTCGGTCTAAAAATGGATTTCCTGCATGAGTTAAATTTCACCAGTACAACTTTTGCGAAATGCTCCAAATTGTTGGAGGGGTTGACTCACTGCAGAGTCTTGCTTCTTCCACCAATCCAGGGTTGCAGTAACATCGCAATTCACCAGCATGGCCTCTGCAGACGGCGTTGTTCACGCATTCTATCGTCGCATTACATTTCCTTCCTGGTGGAACCTCTGCATGGGATAGGAAAATGCCATTGAAATTACATTTAAACGCAGTCTTAAAGCATATTTAAAGAAGCAATGGGGGCAATATTGTCCGTCGCGATTGAAGGCATTCGGCTAGCTACCACAAGCCGAGATAGGTATGGCTTTAGTAGGTTTAGAGACTGGATTCACCAGTTGTGGCTGTTATATCAGCTCACATTTCTCTTGCTTTATGACTCAAGATACCTGACGTGTTTCTCGTCAATGGGAGCAATTTTGGCTGGGAAGGACTTAGGCTCCTACTTGATAATATGGTACAAATATACAATCGTCCAAAAGAAACGTTGCAAGGTAAAGTAGGACTCACCTGCATAGTAGGAGTTGTGATGTCATTAGATCTGTCTTTTCCTGAGTATATCAGCACCGCATGAACATTATTGGCGTTTGCTCGCCAAGCTTGGAGCGCTGTGCACGTGCCACGCCAGGAAAATGCCTAATTAGGTTTTCTCCACGCCAATTTAAAGTTCAGATTTCCATGAATAAAATATGGGCGGATTCCATTGTGTATATCATACCGTCTCCAAAAGAATATAAGAACAAATGGCAAGGCTAAAGCAGCTACAAAGGGACGGGGTGATAAAATGCTCCAAGAGGGTGTAGAACAATAGGAAGTTGGTGAAGCGGCCTTAATGAACGCTGATTCAACCCTGTTGAATCAGCGCTTCATCAAAACTGGCAGAATACTTGACTAAGAATCGCTACATTTCGCAATGTCAAGTGCTCTGTCAACGCTACAGGAGGAGTCTTGGTAAGAAAGCAGCTCGAGAAGAAGGATACCATCCATGCACGATCTGGAATCTGGACTCCAAGGAGGAGTGAAAGCCCACAAGTTCATTATTGTCCCCCCACCGATAAGAAGAAGCATCCTATTAGGAAATGCAGATAATGTGCAATAAACGAAAAATATCAGACTTCAGTTATTTGCCAGAATAGCACTTCGCAAAACACCATATTTTAACATCCACCACACTTTAAAGATATATCACTAATGGCTATTCCTCTTACATAACTCAATGGGTGTTTCAAATCCTTATCATGTCCATTCCAATATTTGTGTAGAAGTGCATGCTAATTGCATTAATACTTAATTTTATGAATACTTAATCAAATATTGAAAAGTTGTACCTGTGCTTTTGTTGAAATCCATTTGTTGCACATTTTTTGCTGCAATTTTGCGTCCAATCTAGGCCGGAAATTTAACCTATGGCCGTCCGAATCTTTTACGCTTTGTCTGCTCTCGTCAATCGCAGTTTTTTTTAAAATACCCTTTCATCATTGAAAATGAAATGCATGGCTCCAGCCGTTTTGCATAAAAGAGGTTGCGCTTCCAATATGTTTCTCTAAACATGCATAATTCTATTTAGAATATAATACATCAATACTCGCAGAAAGATCCTGCGGAAAAGTTTATTCTTATATTAGCAAATATAAAGCAAGAAAAAGCATGATCTCAAAAATGTTAATTTAGGACCAATTGTTAATCTTCAAAGGAAACACCTTTTTTGTTGCTCTCACCTCCTCGCAATAACGGTTCGTATCTTCCACCAACTTATCGCACAGGTCTTACGTCAAAACAGGAAAATAATTTCTAGCGCTCTCGATTCCGCAGTAACATTCGTATCTGGCCTCACAAGCCTGCTTTAGTTGAATGGAGTGACAACTGTGTCGAATTTATTGTCTGTTCAGCTCATCCTGCTACGATCCACCTCGTCATCCATTATCTCTTGGCAAATGCAGGTGTTCTTCATTCTCTACAATCCTATTCTAAATATATTTTGACATTAGTCAGGCAAACAAAAATCATCATGAGAATCATTATTCAGGTTCAAATCTTAGTCAGAATGTAGAATATCCCCCACAATTTCCTCTATTGACAACGTTCCAAAGGCCATGTTAACTAGAATGAGGCCATGCATTTCCTAATGGTTTCCGCCTCAGGATGTGAAATGTGTCAGAGTAGGCGCGGGGATTAAAATAGAAAATTCGAAACGAGAGATCTACGAGATCTCGTAGATGTGGACACCAAAAATATTAAATTTTGGTCCGCCAGTGGAAGTGCATTCAAGCAACTTTAGTCACCGTATCTGATACTTATTCAAGTATAGGTTTTGTCAGCAAGTCTTCCACGGGAATCTTTTTCGTGCCTGAACTAAAGTTTGATTCCCAGAATGCATGGGAACGAGTTCACTTGACTCAGCCATTGACGCATATGGACACATCAGTCACTTCATGTATTGAATACATCATATCTCAGCGTCTCGATTGCTCACTACATAGTCGTTTAATTTGTACTTCGACTTGTTTTCATTGCCTGTCTTCTAAAGCTTGTGTGCATGTGTAGTCTTCAGCCTGGGTGAGGAACCCGAAAAATCTGCCTGTTGTGCAAAAAAACTGCCGTTTGCCTCGCCAGAGACGGATACGTAGTTGATAAATAAAAGGTCGCGGCTGCTCACCCTTCTAAGAAAGCCTCACCCTTCCACACGGTCGAACAGGTGTGGAATGATGTGGAAATCGGTTGCAGTAAGGATGACAAGTAAATCTTTGTAGACGCCCTTCACATCTGCTCTTTTTCAGCCAAAATATTCCGACCCAACCAAATCCACACGTGTGGAAAGAACCACTTTTATTTGCACTTTGTTTTTTTTTTACGACATTTGAAATTAATCACCAGGTTTGTCCATAAACTTTGAAACTAATCACCAGGTTTGTCACGTATTGTCCACACCTATTCCCCTCAATGACCATACTCTCCCCATCCCCGATCCACTCCCTTCCACACTAATTGTACACGCGATGCAGTGCCGTCCACACGAACCAGCTATAGTTGGAATATGTTGTCAAAACTGAAGTGGTTAAGATGCTATATGAAGATGCTTTCATTGGGATGCATGACCATATATTTTTTTTTGCTTCTGTGAGACAAGGTATAAGTTGCTCGATTGCTACATACTGCGAATATGGTTGATGTGTCACTTCATTCCACCCTTGATACAATCAGTATGTCGTTGTATTCTCTTCCATTCTGAAAACTGGAAGCGTATGGAAGTGTAACGAGAAGTGTTAAACTACGGAAGTACGGAAGTGTTAAACCATGATACTTACTGCAGGAGCCTGTGTCTTCAACGTATTCAGGTTTGCATTGGCAAGTATTGTTGCCAGGTGACTCTTGGTCAGGAACACAATGCGAATTAAGGTCTTCACTTTCACATTCTGTTGTGTTGCCACATAATTGCAGGAGTCGTCCCTCTAGAAAACCAAGAGAGATTTCTCGTTGTTAGATATATGCATAGACAGAATTTGAAGGCCTATAGATGATCCTTGCTCGTAAATGCAGATTTGCAAGATTGGGAGAAGCACAGCAACGTGACTTCAATGACCAACAGTCAAATATGTTCCATTACTATTCCTATTTGATTTATATTCTCATTGATATTCAGTCACCCTTTGCTTCGTATTGGCACTGGACTTCGCTGGTTCCGTATTGAATTTTCTTAAAAGGGGGTTGAAAATATCGAATTCAGAGTAGAGATAGTATATATTCGCTTCAGAGTAGAGAATAACTTCTCCACTGAAAGAACACACAGACTGTAATAGCAATGTTTAGACTCGGAACTTAACATTCCTGGCTCATACAATATGGAGAAAGCAGCCTGTCTTATAGTCTTAATTATTATGAGGAACAGATGAAAGTAAAGTTTGGAGTTGAACACAGGTTCAGAATAAATTACATGAAATATATGTTGATCTTAAGTATTGGATCGTCCTAAAACATTGCAACCTAGCTAGTTTTCATCATTTCTTCGATGATGACAAGTAGTATGCATGGACCTCATTGATTTTTTACATGTAACATACGAGAGTAAGTCAGAAAATAAGGTTCCCTGCTTAATTTATTCGGAGGGCAGGTAATTACACCGAGTACACGATGCAGGAAATGTCCTCACATACGTTTATTATCTTTCCAAGTAGTCACCAGACTTGTTGAGAAACTTGTAATGATCGAACAGCTTATGGAAGCCCTGCCGATAGAAGAACGCGTCCTGCTCCTGAAGCCAATTAGTGACTTCCTCTTTGACGGCGTCATCCGATGGAAAGCGTCGCCCTCGGAGATGCTTCTTCCGCTTCCCAAACAAGTGAAAATCCGACGACACTAGGTCTGGACTGTATGGTGGATGTTGAACAGTTTCCCATCGCCAGGTGCTGAGAAGGTCCATCGTGGAGCGAGCAGTGTGCTGGTGGGCATTATCGTGCAATAAGAGCACTCCTTGTGACAGCAGTCCAGGCCGCTTCTGTCGAACCGCTTGTTTCAATCGTGTCAACATCGCCTGATACGCTGCGACATTAACAGTCACACCACGTGGAGTGAAATCGATTAGAATTATCCCGTGAACATCTCAAAAGATGGTTGCCATCACCTTTCCAGCACTCGACGTTTTCTTGAAATTCTTTCTGACGGGAACTGGGGTGCTTCCATGTCATTGATTTCATCTTCGTCTCTGGAGTATAGTTGTGCACCCATGTCTCATAGCTGGTGAATATGCGTCGTCGCCTTCTTCAGCGTATCGCTCAAGGTTCTCGAGCGATACTGCCATACGTCCCTGCTTGTTGCCGTCGAACAATTGCTTCGACACCATATGCTGCAAATTTTCCCATAGCGTAGACGGTCGTGGGCAATGTGCCAGAAACAGCCAAGTGAAAAGTTGAAAGTGTGCTGGAAGTTCTGAAGTCACACACGTCCGTCTGCTCGAATTGCTGCATCGATCTGATTGACTACATCGGATGATGTCGATGGGCGTCCACTTCTGTCCTCATCCACTACAGTCACACGTACCATTTTCGAACTTTCGGCACCATTTCCTTACATGTTGAAATTGCCATGACATCTGTGCCGTACACAGCCACAGGTGTTGGTGGATTTCCACCGGTTGAGTCTTCTGTGCCCACAAAAACCGAATTATTGTTCGGATCTCCGGCTTCGTATATACGAGCAGTACCTTCGACATGTTCTCTGCGACTCTGCGCCTCAGAGCACGGGCGTGTAACATTGGTGACTGCTGCCACTTTGTGACACTATTTGGTACCAACATGCGGTGGCACAGCCCCATATGTTTGACGGTTCGGCGGGTAGAAAATGGGGAATCTTACATTCTGTCTTACACTCGTATATAAAATTATCTACGTAAAAAGAAAAAAATTTTCTTCTCTATAACTTTTCTCAGCAATTTTTGCAACAGATATCAATTAGCCTTTCCTCCTTTTTAAATAGAAGAATCGCTATGTTCAGCGACTATGGAACTCATGGTATTTTACATACATGTTTTTTCTTTGTGAAAAGACGAAAAACATAATTTCTTTCTCTTATTAATAGTCTTTTTTTATATAGAAAATCGATTAGACTTTCTACCTCTTTCAAATATCGCATTATATAGGACATTCTCAATACTTAGAACGTATTGAGAAAATGAGAGGAGCATGCCCAGTCTTGGCCCTCAAACAATTTTCAAAGAAATATGCATATTTCAAGAGGATGTCCTTAGACAAACCTATCTATAAAGTGACAATACTTTTTCAAATCTGAGCAATTTGAAAAAGTTTTTGAGATAATTGAGATAATTTTGAGATAATTGAGATCTATGCCAATCGAGAGGAAAATGCATACACCGCCCATCCACATTTAGGGATAAAACATTTGCATAATTAGGTTGAAAAAGGTCCGCTTGTACTTCTGATTGAGTGGAAATAAGTGGCATGGGGCGGAATTTTTAGCAGGGGCCTACCATGCATGGCCTATACACGTATATAACGCTGTCCGGCCATGGAATTAGAGAATCACTTTTTTATGTTAGCTGCCCCAGTTGACTGTTCCTGTTTAAGCTGTGGTCAAGTGATGCAACATTGAGTTCAGGTCTCTGTGACATGTAGAGGAGGATCAATGATACATCATTTTATAGCCGTTAATGAAGCATGAGGTGTTCCTACGCAATTTTTCAAGTGATTTTCTTCAGATTTTTTTCAACCAAAAAGCGTATTAACAAAGGTTGGAACAATTAATAGAATATCGGTTAAATTTCGCTCCAAAATATATTTACCGATGGGAAAATTGTCCTTTGATACCGACATTTAAAAATATATCTTACAAATCCACAGTCACTCTGGTAAGAATTAATGATTTAAACTCACGTAGACGCCCGTTGATGAATGGCAGAATGGTCAACAATGTATAGATCACCAGCAGAGCTTTCATTTCGCAGGGCTATCAATGTCACAACTATGATTCCGTTTCAACATCCACCAATCTCTTCTTTCCTCTATTGATCAAGATAAAGAAACATTTCGCTTTCGTCACTGTTCAATGCGAAGCTCCCTCTCCTTGAAAGTGAATCAAGGTGCGTGTGAGAGTGAGAAAGAATGCGGATGCAATGGATAGAAACTACATATCTGGCATGCGTGGGGTGTAGCGTATATGGACGTCTGCCGTCATGGTGATCATATTATCTAAGCATTTTTCTCAACTCAGAGGTTGGCTTCTACACCGGATTATCCAATTGCCCCAAAGAACACTTTCAGAAACTGATGCAGATGCTCGCTTATAGTGCAGTGTTATGGTATGGGCGACATTTTTAACTCCCCTTGTTCGCCCTTTAGCTACACCCTGGATTATGAGATCGTACATTCCATGTTTAACAATGAATGTCCGAATCTATCCCCTCTTCACTTCAAAATGAACGTGCAGTGGAATCATTAAGTCGGGTTGGCTGTTGTCTTAATACGAAGTATGGGTAATATTGAAAACCCGCTAGAAAATAAATTGACATCTATGCTTATGGAAATATTTAAACTATGTACAGGTTAGGCCAAAAGAACATCGATTATGTTCATCAATCCACAGCACTGGTCTGTATGTGTTTCCCAAATTTGCAATAGCACCTCCGTATAGAACATTCATTCTGCCTTCCGATAATTTCAACTGAATTTGTGGCATAACTTCCATGAAGTTAGATAAAGATGATAATAAATGGCGCTGGAATTGTGAAGAACGCCTTGATAAGAATGCGAATGTGCAAAGGAAGGCATAGACGTCACTTGGAGCACGTCTTGCAGGGTACGTGCACCTTAGAAGCGCTACATCTGTTTCTTTGTGCATAATTGCATAGGAACGTTCTATATAAAGACGTTTTATCAATATTTTCAAACTTTGCAGAAACTACGCTGTGGAGCGTTAAAGATAAATTGTATTTTTGGTCCACTTCCTATCAATACTCCAGACAATGCATTAAATAAGAGTGTGCGCTCAAAAAGTAACGGCAATTCCTGTCTAATAGAACCTGAATAGAGGTGCGCGTGAGAGTCATAAAGAATGCTCATGCAATGGGTGGACTGTTACTACTTATTTGGCATACGGGGGTGTAAGGGATATGGCCGTCTGCATGGTGATAATCATATTATCTAAGCATTTGTCCCTCAAATTAACATTTCCTAAAGACCAAATGTGTAACCGGCAAATTATACATACGAGGGGCGATCCAAACGTTTCTGCCCTGGAGTAGTAGTAATGATCGGTGAAAGTTGAAATTTGGTTATCATTTTCATTTATCCTTTTTAGTAATTTAGAAGACCAGCAATCGGTTTTAGGTGGATTCATATGTTTAATAATTATATGTATATAATACATGAAAAGTCATTGAAATTATCAATTCAAATTTTAGAATTTCGAAAATTTATCATTTGTATTCGCGCCCTCGGCGCTCCATTACCTTGGCTATTAATTAATTCATTATTTTTTTGCGAAATGGGAAACACGTATTTAATGTACGTCCCCGTTGAAATACGTGACATATAGGGACGAAATTCTTGATTTTTATCAAAATCATTACTTCTATGATTTCTAGTGTGCATAATTTGAACTTTTTTATTTTATCCCTTTTTGTAAGGGTGCAGAATACATTTTGAAATACTTCCCTCATATAATCTACGCTAATGTGGCATATTTCGAAAGTAGGATTTTTTCCGTACTCAGCTATCAAATATTTACTTCTGAGGGAATTTTACATTTTCTGTCAATGTTTCATTGGATCAAAAAATATTCAGGAAAATGGGACTGAAAATAAGTTCCCTGATGGGTTTTAGCGAAAAATGCATTTCTTCTGAAATGTAGACTCAGAGAACTCCATGCCACCCAATTTCAGCCTCATATGTTTCCGCTTTTTGCAGGCGGAAAAAAATGAATTTGGAAAAGCGACCCACACAAAAGCTGTGGTCTGAGGAGACGCCCAACAAAAGTTTAATTTTTCCTTAAATCAACTTTACGTCCGTGATGCGTACGCCAGCTACTTTTCTATTTCTGCCCATTTCGGTAGGATATGGACAATTATTTGAAACCGTTACGTTCCCAAGAAATATAAACCCCAAAAATAATTTGGAAATTTTACCCTTGACATTTGAGCTCAGTGCGTCAACGGTCACGTTCTTACCAAGTTTCAGCTTTCCATTTGTCTCCTTTTGATTGAAGCAAATATAAATAATTGAAAATAAGTTCCGCGAAAGGCGTGCCCCTATGGCATGCATCACCAAAGTATAACTTTTCTTGAACTCAGCGTGCGAATAGCTAATAATGCCAGTCAGTCAGCTACTCACGATCTTTTATTTATGATGAAAGTATAATTTTTATTTACTCAACTATCCATTAGGTACTTCTTTGCCAAGTTAAAACTTTCATGCGCCCTCTGTTTTGCTGGATCAGAAAATTCGGGAAAATTCGCATTTTTCAAATTATGTGGCCTGAGCCATTTTAACAGAAAGCACAATTTTTTTTTACCGAAAACCATCCTCAGTGAATTGCATTCCTACAAAGTTTCAATCTTATAGGTTTGCCCTTTTCGCTGGTGAAAAAATATGTTTGGAAAAGCCATCCCACCCAAAAGCTATGCCCGGAGAGGATGCACCTTAAAGGCTGAATACTTCCTTAGCTCAATAATATCATGTCACTTTTTCGTGTGTGAAGTTTCACCTTTCCATTTCTGTCCAATTCGCCCCGACCAAAATTTTTTTTAAAACATCGCTCCCTGAAAACATTCCACCAAGGGATGTATCGAGACTTAATATTTTTCTTTATTTCCTCATCGCAATAGTCACATTCATGCAACGTTTCAGCTTTCCATGATCATCAATTTAACTAATGCAAAGAAATTATTTGCAAACATCTCCCTTTGAAATTTGTGCCCAAAGGTCATTTGCTTCCAAAGTCTAAGGTTTTCTGCAGCATCGCTATAGGTAGTTATATACCAAATTTCATCTTTCCACACTAGCTCAATACGCAAGGACAAAAAAATACTTTAAAACTTCGGCAAAAAAATACTCCACCAGTTCATGAATCTAAAATTTCGCATTTTTCCTGAACTCATCGTCTCGGTAGGCACGTTTATGCCAGGTTTCAACTTTCCATGTCTCTCCGTTTTACTCAAGCAAAAGTAATGTTATGGAGGGGGAATGAGTAACTGAACATGGAAGACAAAAGAAGTCAAAAGGAAGCCAAGAAATGGTCAGGAATTGAACCCGGACCTCCTAATTGCCTGTCATATATGCTATCACTACACCACCGAACCCAGGACAGCCAGTATTCTCTGAATGCCCTCCTCATCTGTCACAAAATATATTTAAGAAAACGTTTCCCCCCAAAATGTGTACCCCCAGGGCATGTACCTCCAAAATTTGACTTTTTCTGAACTCTGCATCCCAAAATTTCTAACCCTTCTAGAACATGGTTAGAAATAGCGTCAGTCAGTCACGATCGTCTATATATATTAGATTTAAACTATTCATATGGTATACATGTAATCATCCCGATACAATTGATCATTCAATAATAAACATTTGAAGCAAAACATGATGTGAAGTGGCTATGTAGGTGAAACTGACAATGGTGTCCTTTTGGTGAACCAATTTCAGCATTTTTATTTGGCGGTGGAAAATGAATTTTTATATTTAAAAAATTTGAAGCACTGTTCCAGCATTCGCACTAGCTTCATCTCCAGGGAGGTAGTGAAAAATAAAATTTTTTTCAACAGTCTGTCACGTTCCCTTATATCTTAGGACAGAAACTATTGGATCAACCCTCGTATGAGTTATAGCTCAAATACACTTTAGGAGATAAAAATTGAACCATTGTCGCTAACATTGTACTAAGGGCCATAATATATCAACTTTAATGAACCAGGGGCACTCTTGAATTAACTGGCTGAGCCCATGAGTCCATATTGATCAATTGCGTCAATTTGGATACTTTTTTTCGCAATTTTTCATCGTTTATGGGTCACTCAGTGTCCGTTGGACTAGTTTTTGTGGATAATGTACAAGTAACTTTGGAATGACAATATCAATACAAATTGGCTTGTCGTCAGGGCAGGTGGTCCCAGAAATTATTCCCTTGACCTAAAGAATTTTAAACCTTGTCAGCAAACTCAGTTGGAACGTTCTTTATACTTGCCTTTGGAATTTTCTTGAATACTCGAACTATATGCAAGAAGCACTAGCAGATTCCTTAATCGGCAAGACCGTTTCCTACCTTGAGGTCTCGATGCGGAGCGCTCCCACTTGAAAATATACTATGGTGGCCTTTTCCCTCTCTGCTGATAAGGACTGAGAAAAATTCTCTGCACCACTGCCTTTTAACCGAATTCAGAAAACGCTTCTGCGAGCCCCTCCTAGCCATGAGCCTTATCGAAGTCCGTCCTCTTCGATAACGTGAGGATGACCACGTTACAAAATATGAAGATATACAGTAGAATACAGGGTAGGGGATGCAAATTCCGACCCCCTTCAGCTCAAATTCCGCCCCTTCACCAACGGCTTAATATTCATCTTTTTGCGATCTATGCTAATCGAAAGAAAATGCATGTCACGCCCATTCACTTTTAGGGATCAAACACTTGAGTAATTGTGTAGGAAATGTCTGCTTGTACTTCTGATCGAGTTGAAATAAGGGTGGTGGGGCGGAATTTATAGCAGGGTTGGAATTTGCATCACCCACCCTATACTGAGCATGTTGCTCCTCTCCCAAGGGGAACCCTTGCAATTGTGACAGTATCTTGCAAAAATATTACAACTTTTTGGACGAGAGAGAACCGTGCGAACATGGCTATTATTATTTTCTTCAGATTTGGATTAAGCAACAGTAAAAATGTAATATTGTTATAATTTATGTGGTTAGCCCTGCAGACATATAAGCATTTATGGCATCTTAATCCGCAATATTTATGAACTAGATTACACTCGCGTATCGCGGGATCCGCTTCGAGGATAACAAAATGTCAAAATTCATTAAAAACTCAGGGTTAATTTTTAATTAGCAGGGGAAAATACAGCTAGTAAAGGGATAACGTCCGAATTTCAAAGTGCCACGCTTTCGATCAATAATAAGAGATGCCTTACGTCATCAGGGAAACATCAAGTGATTGTTTGGAAAGTCTCAGCACGTTCCGCCTTCGAGCATTCAAGTGAGACATGTACCGGTAGTTTAAAGTTCGAACACCTGGGCATTGAATAAAGGTATGATTCTGGGGGATACACGGGATGCGGATGAACCCTATTGAATAGATCCGCCCCGCGGATCAGGCGGCAACTCGGTTGGCAATCAAGTTTCTTGCTTTGTGCAGACGAATACGCTTTCAGAGCGAGAGACGCTTTTTCTCCAATCGCTTAAAGCTGCTAGCGGAACGTAGTGACCTATGAGAGCACTGAACAGGGCAGCACGAATTCAGCGGATAGCTGGAAGCGTCAGCAAAGCCAACAGAGCCGCCTAAAAAAATATAACGAAATCAGGGACCCCAAGTTTTGAGGCTTAAAAGCCAAAGCGAGCAGGGAGTCGGCCCGATCGGCCCGACTCGACCCGCAGGTAGAGTCGGTAAAGGTCGGCCCTGCGATCAAGCTTCGGGTCGAGTAGGACCACGATTCGAATCGTGGCAATCGAGTCAAAAAAGTCGACCCGTGCAGGCCTCCAGTTGACAGACAGACAGACAGGCGAACAGACGGAAGACGTCGACTATTATATGGATAAATCCACTGAGCTAAGAAATAGAACTGGAGATGGCGCACAATACAATGGATTTCGGGCAATTGGAAGCCATCTTAGTTGGGTCCGTGGAGGCTCTTCTCCATTCACTACAATGAGATTTTCATAATTTCGCGTCCTAGTTTTCTTGCTGTCGTGATCATGGTGGCAGGCAGTCATGGTACTGGAGGCCTAATAATTCTGGGGGAGTATCATAGGACTGATCATGTCGAAACTCTTCTTTCATGTGGGCGAGTCTCCTATTTCTCGAGTGGGCCTCCGAGTTCCAGGCCTGCCTTTGCTGAGATTGCTGGGCCTACTAAGGCGATAATGTTACGCCGCCCTTGCATCATCACAGTCGACATATTTTACAGCAAGTCTAAGGCATAAAGTCAAGTTCGAGTGAACTTCGAATGAACGTTCGAAGGTAAACATAGGCTAAAGGAAACGAAGGGCGACCACGAGGTGCATGGTAGAGGTGTTGGCGGGTATTGGCAGGGCACGCTGGAGTATTCAGAAGGGCTGCTCCAGTGTTCCCGCGGTACCTTCCAATGCTCACCGCAGGCCCGCTTTAGCCTAGACCCAACCAATATGGCTTCAAAATGCACCCGTTTTCCCTATGCTACTCCTATGGCCGCGCCATCTCCAGTTCTATTTCTTAGCTCAGTGGATAAATCGCACCCGCGTGCGCGGGATCCGATTCGCGTTCAACAAAATTTCAACAGACCTAAATAATTCCGGATTGGGATGACTTCCGAAGTGGACTGCCTGTATAATGTTGGAAAAGTTATATCACATCTAAATAATGCAACATATAACGCCTGCGAAAAGAGAAATAGACTATCACAGAAAGTTCCATTTCGTCATACGCATGACTTTTTGCGCTTTAGCATTCAAACCGCTGAGTATAGGAAGATGATTTTTAAAATGCTAATTCCATAGTACGCAATGATGTATCTCCCTCATTGGGTGAAACTTGTCCCGATGAACCGTTTTCCTTTTTAATGTGGGAAACTCAATTCTGCAATGGGATATGAAGGATTTTCCCCAGTTTCACCCCTTAAACCGAATTTAATCATAGTTGGATATTTCAGGTGGGGGTCCTTAACGAAACCTAAACGTTTTTTCCCCACATCTGAGCAAGTTTAAAACATAGGTTAGGATAACATTTCCATGTCATTCATATTGGGACTTAGAATAAATTCGTTCTTTATCTTCAAAATATGTAGCGAAAACGTCAAATCCATTCAGATGAATATGACCTCCCAAGAAATTAAAGAATAAAAGAATGAGTACAAATATTCCTTCCTCAGTGCAAAAAAATACAACTCAGAATTAAATAATCGTCATTCAAATTAAAGATTTTATCAAATGTTTAATTTGATTTTCCTCGTTGGCCTACATTTTTCTTTATCCAATGAAGGAAATAACAGGAAAGTGAGAACACGAAACACTCAGACCCTCTCATTCATGAGAGTGCTTCAAATCCTGTTATCATCGAGTGGCTGGATATGCCCTCGTTATGGGCAACCTCGAAATCTCCAGGAAGACCGAAATGGAGTTCTGAAAGTGAACTATGTAAACTAAATTGTATGCTTCCGGTCAATATCGTTAAGACGAAATTCTAAAGCTTTCTGGACTTTCTTTTTAAGCTTGGATTTTATTATTTCCAATTGATAAAATTTTTTTCTAATCATAATAAGCGACTCATGAATGGCTAAAGGTTAAGTTTATTTTCCATTACACCGTGTGGCCGACACTAAACCGCACATTTTGACTCGCATCAAATATTAGACAGTGGAGGGCCAGCTCCAAAAATCCATATTCCCGCTACAAGATGATGAAATGACGTTTTACACTTGTTATGAAATCAGCTGGTTCCATTGTCATAGTTTCAGCGACGCCCACCTATAACAGCGCTTGAGAGTAACCTTAGCTTATGTGGGAGCAAGTGACTGAACGCCCTCCAAACTGCTAATTTCAGGCCAAAAGGCGGGATTTTTGCGTGGTGTAGGATATGTGAATGAGGTGCACTCGTGAAGTTCAGTGTTCATGAACAATGCAGCGTTTGATAACAAGGAATATTTATTTGTGATAATTCTCCTTGGAATTTACATGTATACTGTCTGCGTGCATAAAGGAAAAAGGAACCGTGTTATCCGTTTAGGCAGGAAATAAACCAACAGATGCTAACCAAATAAACCACCTGAAGGAATGTTTGCTCAATGCGCTGAGTGTTTGACAACGAAAATTATAAGAGTGGATAGAAATGCGGTGATAAGGAAGGCATTGTGAGATACGACGGAATGCCCCAGGTTCGGTGGTGTAACGGTAGTATACAGTATTTAACCAACAATCTGGAGATCCGGCCGTCCCCTGTCTTTCTTTCGTCCTCTCTTGCCATCCAACCTTCGCCTGCCTTTCGTCCCCAGGTTACAGCAAGGTTCCGAAACGGACGAACGAGTGCTGTTAATGACAGTCGATCAGTGCACAGCAGCACTCTCGTCGGTCATTGGTGCAAACAGGGTATACTCGCCATGTTGATTTGGGGTCACCAGCGACATTTGCTCCAACTAAAGCGCGTATTTTGAGTGAAAATGATCAGTCTTCGTGCGAAGTATGCGGTTTCCTAGGTCTTTGGCTCACGGGAACGACTTAGAAAAGAATTGTCGTTACTTTCTGAAGGATCCTCGTAGATTTGGTGAATATGAAAATGTAAATTCCTACATAGATAGAATGTAGATTTGAAAGATAATTGAGAAAGGGTGGAATTAAATATCATCATACATGTGCAAAAGGCAAATGGACGCGGTTAACATAGAGTAATTTCATCGAAAGCTAATTAGGGGCACATGCATTTTCTCCAGTTGTGGCTCTCTTCAGATCCTGTTAATATCGCACGACTTTGTTTTCCAGGAGGAATTGAGGCGTCACCACAATTCTAGTGCTTCACGTCCATGATGATACTTCAGTTGCAAGCATTCCCATTACACTATTTTAGTATAAGGCCTAATGTCTGAACCATGTGGGCAATCAAAAACTTAAGATTCTGCATAATAAGACCGGTAAAAAGTTTTCCTTGTGTTCTGGGATAACTTTTTTCTTTGTTTCTTCTGTGTACATCGAACTTCCAAGAGACTCACTTTACTGGAGTTCAAATGACGAAACTGGGCCAATGCACTTTCAAAGAAAACTATGAAATAATCGATTTTGGGACATTTTATTGATTTAGTGAGCGAGGAGCATCACATTGTTTTACGAAGTCTCTCTTCTTACGTCTTGAATTTACTGTAGCAACGAATCATTCATTTTCCTGCATTGCACGGCAATAATTCAGGTTTAAATAGCAAAATATTGGTTGCTGCAGTTACGTGCAATCAGATCAGAAGTTCGTCCTGAAATTACTTGGAAGGACTAAGGATGAAACGTGAGTAAATGTTATGGACTACTCAGGCCTTGGAAAATTTCGTCCCGTTGTCGATCTGCTGCCGGCACTTTCGTCGCAGCCGAAACGTCGCAAGTTCGTTTCGTCGCTGTGTTATTTCGATGCAGAAATAACGCAAAATAACGACCGTCGCACTTGCACGGCGGGGCCCTTTCTTTGGAATATTGGTCTGACGAATAAATACGGAATAGAATATCGAAGTTCCCGATGGCTATCAGCTGGGAAAGGGAATGGAGGAAGTGGGCTTCTGTCCTTTAATACTCCTTTAGAGCGGTGTCGGAGTATTTGAGTTTTCATATGCTTTGCACTCGAATGCATCAAAATATCTACGAAGATAGAAAACTGCACAAGGTAGGGTAAATATTCATTGCATAGACACAAAGTAACAAAGAGGTAGCATGCAAAGGTTAGATGGAAAGGTGTAAGGGTAATAGGGTGTGGCATTGTGTGGCTGCTCGTCAGTGGCAATCATCCCGGCAATCACCAGAATTGGAAATTGTCTGGTGCAATCGGAGTTTCAGAGCGATTCCCTTACGGACATGTCATTAGGAAGCCTATATATTTTTCTCATTGGAAAAGTATAGACTTATACCCTATAGGTTTTTGAAACGTGAAAAACCTATAGGATCCTTTAGGATCCCTATAGGGTCGTATAGGACTCCTGACATAGGATTCGGGGAGGATTTTTGTGTTTCGAAACCCTGGAATTACAACAGGAGTGCCGGCCGGAGTCAATATTGGCGCAGCATTTTTGTGTAAATTAATTGCCGAGTAGAGGTTTCCTACGGTAGGGCGTTTCCATTTCTAATACTTGCACTGCCCATGCGCACATATGTCGCTAGAATGAACAGAATAGGGCGTCCGTTTTCTTCGATAGGGAAGAATCATTCTTCTCCCAGCTTAAGGAAATGGGAGACGGAACCAGCGAAGACCGTCTCTTCACTGAAACTCCTTTCGGATAAGATGTACTTTTTCTCGTACGTGGTTCTCATAGGAAATATGAGCTTATTTCTGGCTTGGACTCCAACATTCTATCTGGAATATGGGGATGGCAAATAAGGAAATGTCGAAGTTTCTTGATTGCTACATTGAGGCAAGGTGAAACATACGGGGAGGTACAAAACACTCCTGTGAGAGATGATTCTATGGATAAAGGGGGGGGGCTCTTTTGTGTATTGTGAGAAATGCGAGATCCCTGTACCTCCATATAGGTTGCCAAGGTGCAAGGTTGCCAGGTGCAAGGTTGCCAAGGTGCAAGGACCGGACTGTTCCAATGCGAAAAGCGATACACCTCCGGAGATCGCCACCGACGCATTCTAAAACTTTTAAATTAGGAATGAAGCAGATCTGCGTACTCATGCATTATGGAGTCCTTCAGAAGAAACGAAGACGGTGCTGAACAGGATCAGCAAGGATTGTTTCAGGCCGTCAATCCACAAGTGCGAATCGCGGTGGCAGGAATGCATCCACCTCAAAGGGGAAAACGTGGAGAAGGTTCATGATGATCCACAAAATTACTGAATGTGTTTTCGCGTCTTTTATTTCCGGTGCATGTGTTCCTTTCACTGCCTGCATTTTGTTAATCATCGGAGCGAGCAACTTGTACTTCGGAGTGTGCATTGCGTATTTGTTACACATTGAAGGAAACTGGATTAGATTTTCGTGGCAAACACATTAAGAAAACTGTAGACAGTGTCTCGATTCTTTTGGTACGCCCTTCCTATATAGATACCTTGACGATAAGATTGCTCTTCTAGATAAGCTTTTGGACCTTCTCGCCGAAACAGCTAACGTGATTTTGTACTACACACGATTCCTTATGATTGGAAAACATATTCATGAATGTTTTACACAAAGTGCCATGAATCACTTCTAGCGTCGGGGTGTAGAGAGATCATGTTCTAACGGAGGTCCTCACCCCTCTTTCACCATGACCTTGCCCCCTTAAACCGCTCACGCATTCCTCCCGAACAGAGCGCTACCCTCCCCATGGCGTGAATCCAAGCGCTGCATGCAACCTCCAGACAACGTGCGACCTCCATTGATGATGGAATACCGAAAGAAACCTCATTCCTCTCAACACTCCGATCCCGATCCGAGCGTCCACCTCTTTCATTGTTCCCTCTAGTTTATCTTCGTCGAAGACCATTTGGAGCCCCATTGCTGTTACGTCAATTGTTATGTTGATATTCGTGATATTGAAACGCTTCAAGTAGAAATAAGTAATGGGCATTTTTATGATACGACCAATTAATATTTTTGGTTGCAGATCTAGCCCCTTAATATGCAATATAGTTGAACTGGTACTGCCTCCGATTGAGAGAAGGCTGGTTTCGACGAGAAACCCTGATCTCAGCGCCCTCTGCCATGCATTCCCATTCATTGTTTGCTTAGACCAAACGCGGGAGAACAGGGCCGAATTGCGGAATTGATGTTCGCCTGGCACCAATGGAATCGAAGCGAAAGCAGAACCATTAGTCAGATGCACACCTGCGATGCCGTCAAGGTTTTCCTGCCAGCGGTGTTACTGAAAAACCACTTGGGATAGGCGAAGATGAAAAGTTTGCTTTAGGAGATAACGGCGAAGCGATAGGTTTCCCAAGCACTATACAAATATCGAGCAAAGCAAACAACTGAATTTGAAAGGACCCTGGCACCGTGACCCAGGCTGAAATCTGCGCATGCGCAGTAGGTTTTGGTAGGATTGGAAACGGCGGAGGAGTTTAATCGAAGATGTTCGGGATTAACATGGAGAGGAAATGACCAAACCATGACTGAGGTCCTTTCAGGGCAAGGGGCAAGTGTCCTATGAAGATCTGTTTTGGCGCTGAATTCTCATTATTTAGCCATTACAGTTTCATTAAAAAATATTGACCTAACGATGCGATGTTGGTGATATTGATGCTGATGATGCAACGCATCGATAACTTTGACACGATGTTGAAAATATAAACATTGCGAGAACATTGTCCGATCAACATTACTTCCACATATCTCAAGCAAGACATCCAGTAGAAAATTGGAATTAATACAATTTTCTAACCTTGCCATGAGGTGAAGAGAAATCGTCCACACGTGGAGTTTCTTCATATATGCAACGGAACTTGCAAATTTATCCACTGACGAAACCGATGAAGTTACATGAATTCCGATACAATGCGAAACAAGACGGTAAACGGTGAATTTTTTCGTCGTTTCCAACATAAAGAGACCCCGGGTAATTCTGGGCCCTGAAACGGGGAGTAGAAATTGTATGCGTGGATGTGACTCCATGAGATCCCTGGATGTGACTCAAGGAGATCCCTCAAAGAAAAAGCAAGTTTTATCCTTCGGGACGAGCATAAAGATCCATGGAGTGACGTCCAGCCTTCGTTTTTCTTGGCTCCTTCTCCATCTGGTTTCAGCAGGGTCAATGTCGAGATGTTTCACGAAGTTCTTCATGCTCATCTTGATCAGTATTCGTGACCACACGGATCCAACCCACTGAAATTGTTCTATTCCCTAATTATTTTCTCATGGTTACCTATAGGTACAACGGAATTACATTAACTATAAAACAAGAATATTAAGCGTCTTACTATCTGTACATGAAACTTCCTCAGTGTCATTACGAAAATGTAGAAAATTGAAAATAGTAAAATGCGGTGCGTTTGCAGTTCAGAGAAGTTCTTTATTCAGCATATTAGCAGAAAAACTGCAGAGTCGCTCCGAGGCAAGCGAAACTTGCTGATGAAACAAAGAATATACGAAATCAATCAGGGTGCCGGACACCATACGGCATCCAGGGTGTTGCTCCGGATGAAGCTGTTCACGTAATCTGCAACGAAGGAAAACGCACTCAGGGAACACATGCGAGCGAGAGATCCATAGATCGACTTCATNCTTGCTGATGAAACAAAGAATATACGAAATCAATCAGGGTGCCGGACACCATACGGCATCCAGGGTGTTGCTCCGGATGAAGCTGTTCACGTAATCTGCAACGAAGGAAAACGCACTCAGGGAACACATGCGAGCGAGAGATCCATAGATCGACTTCATCGACCGCTAACTTGTCGTTTTGGTGAACCCGCCGCCGAACTCGACTCGACAGTTGCTTCCGAAGGACGTGACCCCGATCTCGAGGAAATAACCGGCGGGGGTTCTGTACAACAGTGGGCCGCCGGAATCCCCCTACCGAGAAAAATTAACAGAAATTCCAACATCACGGGATTCAAATTGGTAATTTAAAAAAGCCATTGCTCACATTGCAGGTGTTCTTGCCAGTCTCCTGTGCGCAGATGACGTTACTATCGACCACCGAGCCCCAAGTGTTACTGCAAGTTGTATCATTCAAGAGTTTCACGGTCGTTTCCATCAGAGTAGTTGGGAGGTTTCCACCTGGAGGATCCAAGCACCGGTTACCATCCTGGACTGTCTATTACCTAAGACTGTTCTTGGGAGGCATAGCTCTAAAGGAATATGTTGTAAAAGACTTGGAGTTTTGAACCATGTAGAAAAAGACCTAACGTAATGGGTTCTTCAGACTTGATACATTTGAGATCTTTGAATAATAAGGTAGCCCTTTTCGCACTGCTCACTCTTCGCCAAAAACGACATTTTTCAAAAACAACAAAAACGACAACGATTTTTGGAAAAAGAGAATACACAAAGTCAACACCATCGCTTTCAGACAATTCAAGCAAAAAAAGCTTCCTGACTCCTTCGAATCCATATCCGTACTGGTACTCATCCCGTGTCCTGCCTAGCACACGGCCTTTAAAGGTATAGCCTTCTAGGCCTCGCGTGTCAGGCTAAGGTAACAGCGGCCGAGGGCAGAGCGACCGAAATGTCATTGGATGCGGATGTGGAAAGAAAGTTGTTTTGATGAAACTGCTAGGGAAAGTACAGAAGGAAGAGGTGAGTTGGGCAGGAACATGGAACTGGATAGGCGGGAAAGATGATTATGAAGAAAAAAAACTGGAAAGTGAGAGGCCTACGTGTGAACTTCTGTGGGAGCGCCCCCTCTCCATCGGGAAAGTAACCGAGGGGAGGGGGGGGGGGAAAGCCGAGGGCAGGCTGGAGAAGTTGAAACGAAAATGTGAGACCATCTCCTGTTTACTCCTATTTTTCCTCTTCCATCATACGTTGCCCGTAAATGGCGAATGAATCTTTAAATCTCCTAGCAATGATGTGTCACTATATACATTCAATCATTTACATCAAGTTTTTGCATCCTTCCGTTATGGGTTGGTTAAATGGCGAAGGGCCTCAGTGCGCTTCCTTGCTCACGTTACATTATTCATCAGGCTAAGTTGTAACTATTTTCTTTCCGACTGGAATGTGCCACTTGAAGGATGAACTAGAGTATGTACAGATAGTAACTATTGATACTATGTTAGCTACTGCATCGCCTTGAGACGCTTCCTGATGCTCGCATAGGACATGATTCAAAGAGAAACCATGGGATCGATTAATCGACCGATTAATCGATCACATTTTGAAGTAGATTGACAGTCCTAGTGAAAAAAAAATAAATGATCACGTGATTAGAGTTAGCATGGAGTATTCTTAAGTAAAATACAATTTGTGGACAACGTTGAAAATTTTGGCTCTGTCCAATACCGCTCTTAATAGGCATTTCATCTCAATCTCGAAAGGAGAAGAGGTGCACACGTAATTTGTAAACTATTCTATGCAAGGCAAGCGTCGACAAATTCTCATCACATCCTACTTTCTTTGCTTACAAATCCATCTATGCGAACAGGTATCGCTAGGATCACTCACCGAAAGCCAGTCGGCCCCATCCTACAATCGCGACTGTCGCTCCTGCAGCTGGGAAAATGCTCGAGGAGAGACAAACGGGACGGATGTGCGGGTATTTCTGGAAGTCCACCGGAGTTTGAAGTTTCAACAGGGCGATGTCATTCCGATAGAAAACATTAGGATCCCATGTCGGATAGACGATGGCAGTGGCTGGAATTTGTATGGACACGCTTTCGGTTGTACTCGACCTGTCCAGGTCTCCTAGGTTCACGTAGAAGGTCGCTGTTGAGTTGCTGTAAGAATTGAGAAGGGCATATGTGGAAAAGGACACAACAGAAAAAAAAAGCAAAATCGCCTCAGAGCTCATCTGCGACTGTTCCGAATTCGTTTTTCGGTGATATGGTATCCTAAGCTTCTTGTTATGTAAACTTTTGGAAAAAACGATGTTTTCTTCTACCAAGTTGTTTTCAGATTCAGGCAGACTGTTTACGAACTTACGCTCCTTTTCCATATCTGCATTCTTTGATCTTCTTCGGCCATTTGCAGCCTGCAGTAATTTCTCATTTGTTAATATGTCAGCTTGCCTCTGAATGAATGCCTCCCTCTATTTTTAAAGAACCTTCAAAGGAAAACGAGGAAGAAGGGGTGAATCGAAACAAGCTTCACGATTCCCGACTTTCTCACACAATTACGACATGTCGCCTGTTTTCTTATTCTTCAGGCGCCCCTTCATACGCTTCGAAGATCTTCATATCCTCCTTATCCTTTCCTTCCTATAAGAGGCTTGAGCGAAACCGCAGGACGCCTGCCCGTCATCCGGCGAGAGCATGGAGATCATCACTCCTCCCGTCTTAGTGCCACATCGGAACCACCTCAAGATCACGCAATCCCATTATGAAAGTCCTAAGCTATTAGTAAAGATCTGGAATAAAGGACGTATGTGCACTGACTCCCTTTTTTCCAGAGAGGTCATTATCTCCTCTTCCCTCAAAGAAGTCTATGTACGAGTATACAGTATTTGTATGTGAGAGAAATCCTGGGTTGGACGTCATTATGCTAAAGAACTCACTTCGAGCCGATGCAGTGAGCAGCGGTGAGGACATATCGATCGTTGATGAGGGCTCCTCCGCAGTTGAACACCCCTGGGCCACTCCCCATCCATGCCATCCAGGGATATTTTCCCTGATTGGGAACGGGAGTACCGCCGATGATTCGGTCCAAATCTGTCTGTGTTAGATTTGCGAATGGATCGGCTCTAACTTGATTCTCAGTCCTCTTGCTGCTTCGGGAAATCCCGCAATCTAGGGTATGATGTCGCATGGGGCAATCGCGTTACGAATATGATTTAAACCGGTTTTGATTGAATAGCGATTTAGTGCGATAGTCATCTGTATCTATACATACTACAAGGAGGTCGTGGCGTTGTCGTAGTCGTCGTCGGGACGGTACCTGGAAAGTATAAAGAAAAGCAACTTGAGATACTTAACATGACTTTGGCAGAAAGAAGAGTTACGTTACATTGCAGAAGCATCGTATTAATCAAATCTAATGATCAATCTCGAAGTATTTTTCGCGCTATTGAAGCACATTTGAGCGGCTAATGGCTACCCGAATCGCCGTGCAAGAATCTTAAATCCTGTCGGATCAATTCCGTTAAAACCCGCCATCTCTAGATGCTTTGATGAACTGACCACAAGTAACGGTGCATTTGAATCCTGGTCCACTCGTCATGATGGCATAGAGGATCACGCTCAGGGACGTCCCCACATTAACCGGATTCAGAAGGTTGGTTGCTGATCCACATAGGCTGAAAATGAAAGCGTTTTGATGTCAGTCGAATAGTTTTTTGAGCATGCGTCCAAAATTCTTGCATTGCATCTCTTACTGATTGTTATTATAGATGAAGGCAGACTGCCAACATTGGGCGCTGGATGCAAGTTGGAAAGAAGAGCATTGGAGCGTCATCGCAGTGGGACACTGCATTGAAGCATGATGTGACGTATAAGGCATGTGACGAGAAGACGTGAACATGCAGAGTGAAGGAACGTACCGTGTAACTCCAGCTGCAAAAGTGTAAGAACGGGTGGTTTTGAGGGAAGTTCTGGCTGATGAGAGGATAGGACGTTCCTTGAGCGAGGCTCACACTGGTTCCACACGACGGGGTCTGCCGCTTCCCTGCGACAGAAACTTGGTTAAGATGATCAGGATATCAAAACGAGTATTGACGGTGGAGACCTGGAATACCTGGCAGCATCTTTATCGAAGTCAGGAACGTTCGTAAATCCTCAACATCGACCTCTTCGCCCTGCGGAAACAGAGAGAAGCGTCGAAACGTTGACGTATCGGGAGGACTCCTTTCCCCGATCCGACATTTATGGAAAGGGATGTGACCTGGACATTGGCGAGGAGCAAAAGCGAGAGGAAGACTGTGATGAGAGACATCTCCATTCCGAGATCGTCGTTTGTGCCGTAGGACCGATCTGATGTCGTGGCTCATCAAGACTCGTAAATTTATACCCATGTTCCTAACCATGGAAAAAGAGTTCTGGAATGGGCGTTTTGGCCATTTGTGCAGGTGCATTCTGTGACGAGAAAAATACCACGTGTGCGATAGAGCACAATTTCCTCTTTGTCCTCTACGTCATCCCGATACAGGAAAAAGCCCATATTTCAGGAAAGTGTGTCCGGAAAGTTCTTCTCTCTCGGTTTTTCCAAGCTGAGTGACGTCAGCTGAGTAACTCCAAGCTCATCCGTCGACTTTGTAAATCCTTCCAAGTTGATGACGGCTTTCACACGATAGAGGTCTGGAGAAAAGTACAACACGCTGATGTTCCGTTTCTTGTGCACGCTTAAGGCCTTCCAGTTTTATGCTAGGTTCGTCAGTAGGTAGTCGGTTTTTCCCACAACGTCTTCCTATTTTTCGACTGAATTTATCGACCAATTTGTTTGAGGAGCCTTCGTGACTATACAAAGAAACGTATATAGCCTCTGAGTATATTCGTGGACGAAGAAGCCGTACATCCAAGTTCGTATCTAAATTTGGGAAACTTTTCCAGCGCATGAGTGGATCTTTGGGGTGCTTTGGTATCCAAAACTCCAAATTTTAGGGGAGTGGGGCAGCTGCTATTACTAGTGTACGAACCGAACTTCCGAATACTATCATCCCTTAAATCATTAGGCCAAATTTCAGGCATGTACCTCCTGCCGGGTTTCAGGAAGGTTTTCCCTCGAGATTGCGATTTAATGTTGCTATGCCCAAAGCTACTTGGCTGAGGCCAATGCCATTTCTATGCACACATTTCCTTCAGCGAAACGGGGACATTAATAGATATGGACTGCATTTACGAAATTACGTATTTTTTCGGGAACAACTGAATCTAACATTCAGGTAAGTTCGAAAAAATAACTTCATTAGAGTACTTGTGCCCAAGTATAAATATGAATATTAAGATGAAACTCCCGAAGCAGTCTTCATAAAGAACAAATAATAATAATTTGCGTTTAAACGCTTAAGTATTGTGCTGTCTGGTCATACATATTTTGAAGATATATACACAATAAGTTTTTGGGCAGTAAGGCAAGAGGCAGGAATTAAATTCACAATATATACACTAAACGACGTACAGTCAATTGTTCCCTGGTGATCCTGAGGCTGGTAGTTATACTCGCATAATGTCACATTTAATATGTTCTAAAATGAATTTGATTTTTGCGTGTCACCGTCGAAGGTGCGAGAAATGCCAAGCCTATTCATCGAGAGTTTCACCGCATTATTAGAAATGAGGTTCGAAAACGAATGCTATCAATGCATGGGTAATTTCCTCTGACTATAGAGCGCCGAAGGCGCGGCTATAGCGAGGTTGTTCACAAACAAACTCGCTAGAATATATATATTTATGGCCACCAGGAAATTCATGGTATGCATCTGCTCCAGTCTTCGTCAGGAGGCCACGTTCTGTCAGTCCCGTTTTTTTAAGCCTCCAAATCGTATAGAGTATAAAAAAAGAGGCATTCCTCAGCTATACAATGCTCGAACTGGAGCGAAAACGTTCCATGCATGCCGCATGGCATCTCCAGGCACATTCCCCCGACGCGCTCTTCGCATCATCAGTGCGAGCAAGCATTCGCGCTTCAGGTCGGGAGAGATGGCGTGCTTCCGCGCGGGGGCGTCCCCCGCCCACTCGCCCTTGGGGACGCTTCAGCCTCTCCAAGAGGCGTCGACGTCGTCCCGGCTTCTCGTCTAATCTAATCTCCAAAGATAAGTTGCTCCTTCATTTACGGAAGAAGTATGAGGAAATGGTGACCTTTCATCCACGAATGTAGGAAACTTTCATTCCAGCTGTAAGAGTGAGCCCTCCCAAGTACCGAGAGAAGGCCCATCCATGTTGTACGACCTCAATCGAATTTTCGATAATCACTTTCATTGCCACGCCGTAGTCTAAAAGTCGAGATTTACACATTTTTAATTTCTCAGCAGTTCCCATGGAAACCCTTGAAAACGTTCTGGAGATATGCATGTCGATGAATGCGATTGAGTTTCCAAATTTCTGAGTGAGACGTGGCAGGCCTTTAACTTCTTAATCCCAATATTGGAATGAGCGGCTTACGGTCCTCGTAAAAATTTACTTCTGCAAATTTTCGGAAATTTTAAATTCATTCTCTCTCGCTTTCCTGAATCCCTGGCCTCATCGAATATGAAATAAATAATTTCCACAAAGAAAATTCAGCGAATATATAATATACACACATGGTATTTGCACTATTTTACCCCATACTTTCTTGATGGCGTTCCTGCTAAGTTTCCCTACAAGAGCGACTGTGATTGCATCAAAAATGCTGTCATAATTGTCTCATCGATTGAGGCAATTCCCTCGACATATAGAAAAGGACGACTATGTATTCGTGATCGTGACACATGCTTTCTAAACGACAGTACCTGCCATGTACCCAGGTGCGTTACCTGGTTCCAGAATATCCCGTGTATTAGACCGCACAAACTAAGCTCGCCAGATGCCGATTACTCGAGTGTTAACCGTGTTTTGTTATGACAGCTGGTGAGCCCGGATCACAGCCGTGCTCGTGTCAGACGCGGCTTTTCCTGTATGCGACGGAGAAGGCAGGGCCCTTATGTCAGAACAGTTTTGAGAACGCGACCCTTTACAAAAAAGTTTTAATATGTAAGCTTTCAAATCGTAGAGAAACGATGGAAACCTTGAGAAGCCAAAGAACCCTCTGGAAAATCGAAGGACGGCAATATTTACTTTCTGAAACAAAAAAGGAATTGTAAGCGGAGAAAGACCGCAGACACGTTTGCATATGTCGTCCGCTGTACATGCCGTCCGTTGCAGATGTCGTCCATTGCATATCTCGAACATAGAAGACAATGCTGCTCTCTTCTGTACAGGGTATGTCCCAAAAAACATTCACTTTTAAACTTATTTGCGCACGTACTGGAGTCATTTTCGGGAAAATTTTACTAGCCATACATGAGTTTGTTCCAATTAATTCCCAAAATTTCATTAGAACTCGTTGGGCCGAAAAAATATCATCAGCAATCACCATAAGTCATCATATTGATGGGCTAAATGTTCCCTAAAAGTGTCACATTCCTGACGTGAACTATTTTGGAAATGCAGTCCTTTAAATCTGACCCGTTCCCTCATCAAGGATTTTATCAACTATCTGGCATTCAAGCGATGCCTTTTTTTGCCTGCTAGAAAGTCGAGGAAATCGATATCAGAGCTTCAGAATATGGAAATGAACTAAATGTGATCACTTAGTCAAATTCGGCCAAGTGAAAACGACTCATGACACAATGTAATGTACGCTAGTTTTGACAATAGTGAATGAGTCAATTGAAACATTGTAAACTGTTTTGAAATCCACCATCCTCCAGTCTCCGCTCCCCGGTTCGCTCATGGAGGCTTTTGAGATCACGTGAGCGAGCTGCGTTCCCTCAGGAGGTGGATGTCAGATAAGGGAATTTTTTTCTTTTGCCTCTTGGTGATCTGGCGTAGCACGGTAAAATTATGCCACGTTCTCTCAATCTCCATATCTTCTCGCAGGCGGAAATGGAAATAGAAAAATGCCCGTATTTAATCGCGACAATTAGTCATGGGTGCTCACGGGGGATTAAGATCGACACCTTTCACTTTTATTTCTGGATAACGCCTGCTGGGAGAGCTGTTTCTTTGACGCAGAATCATTACTGGACGCCCTTGGGTATTGCCCTTGATAGACTACATGCGATGAATTAATTTGTAAAATGATCATTCCTGTAGTGTTTTGATTATTTCTGTCTGGAAAATGGCGTAACGCGACCCATTTTCAATCTCCATTTGCTCCATAGAGAAGCTTTCAATGGGACTAAGTCCTCTTGAGCTTCTTTCGGTACTTTCGGAATCCTATTTTAAGAGTTGCACTGGTTTTCACCGGCATTTTCGAGAAAATCCTTGAGTTTTCCTCATTAATCGCAGAGCCGAATGCGGAGAATTCAATTTCTCTTCGGAGCCTCTACTGAAAGCAAAGCAAAATGGACCTGGACATCGACGAGAAGCAGAAATGAGAGGAAGACAGTGATGACAGACACCCCCATTCGCCATTCCCAGCCGTGGCATCGACTGGACCAGTCCCACGCGGTAACTCCTCGAGGCACGAGACTTTGCCCTTTACGGAAATGTCCCCAAGCAGCATGTTTATGTTAATTTTACGTAAACTGAATGTAAATTTTTTGTCCATTTTATATCTACGCAAACCATCATCAAGATAATGTCACCTATGGAATACATAAATGGTGATATAAAATTTACGTAAATTTTGCGTAAAATTGACATTCCCGTTTACATCCCCAACAGCATGTTTACATTCATTTTATGTAAAATTGATGTTGACTTCCCCCTAACATTCATGTGTATTTAACAAGCCAATTCGTCCTTTTGGAGAAAATTGATACACTGTAATTCTCCCGTTCTTTCCATACTTTGGATCTCAAGGTTACTTGGACGAGTACACAAGTACTCATCCTTATCAGCACTCAAGGGTACCAAGAGGACTCACTAGTTCCTCCTCCCGTATCAGGACCTCGGGAGGAGAAGTAGAAGTTTAGAGGAATTCTCCTCCATTCAAGATAGAGGAAGTGTAGTACTTATGAGGCTGGATTCTACTCTACCCTAATCCCGTGCACTGCTGTAATAACAAGCTTAGCTTCAGCATTTAATGATTCCCTGAGTCATATATTATTTTTAAAATATTAATAATTTCCTGCTTTCCATATATATATTCATGGATTGCTTAATAAAAAATGAAAGGATGGTAAGAAAACCTGATACTATATCGGGAAAGCCAGTACTTAATATCATTTGTAGGGTGCAGGGAACAAGGGTTCTATCTAGTGAGGAATCTTGGTATTGCAATTGTGGGATGGTCAGCTAAAGTTTCATATGGAATGTGTGATGTTAACTTTGCATAAACTTGATATTATGTACTTCACGTCAGATGGAGTGACGTTTAGTTTACGTAAAATACACGGACACTTGGTGACGTAAATATAGGAACGTAAATTTTACGTAAACGTCATGTCAATCGCAATCGCAAGAAATTTACAGTGTTTGCAAAAAATGGATATCATGTTTACGTAAACATGCTGCTTGGGCGGGTCCATCCTCAATACGAAGCACCAGGCAGCTGGTCTCTCCACGAGAATGCTCCGTCTCACAGGTCCATCATTGTGCGGAACATTTTGGCCTCAAAAGGAGTCGTAGGTTTGACCACCTGCCCTATTCGCCTGATTTGGCACCCTGTGATTGTTTCCTTTTCCCCAAACTAAAAATGAAGCTGAAAGGAAAGAGTTTCGACACGATTTTGGACATCCAAAAGGCTTCGACCAAGGTTATTTTCACCATCTCAGAGGAAGCCCTTACGAAAATGTCTCATAGGATTCCTATATATTCCTTTAGGAATATATAGTATGAACCCAAGTTTCATCACCAGTTACTATTCTGGGAAAAAATGTTTCCCCGATTTGTTTAGAAAACTCCAAGTTTTCCTTGCAGACGTCAGATTTGTTTTTCTTTTGAGCTGGAATCAGCATTCTCGGGACCCATCGAGAACTGACTTTGGATATGTGTAATTTTTCATGAATGATGTGAATCATTGTGCCTTCTGAAATCCCCAGTTCATGGGCTAAAGTAGAGACTTCGGTGCGACGATCCTCCAGTATCGCACTCTCCAATTTGTCACACATTTCCTGATCAGAAGCCTCCACACGGCACCCCGACCTTGGGTCATCTTCAATTGACTCTCTTCCCCACTTAAACTGCTTGCTTTCCACTTTCATGAGGCTCAGTCAGTAATAAAGTTGAATGCGCCAATTACCCTAACGTAAATGTTATTATATTACTGTATGCTTATTATTTCAAGGGTGCTGACATGTGTGTTAATAAATTTCTGGATGTCAAGATCCGCAATCGTCAGTAATTTTTCCTTGCATAATTAATTATGCTAGGAATACTTGATTAACTGAAGCGTCGTCCAACAAAACTTCCCAATAGTTATGGTGTATTTCCTTGAAGGAGTTTTTTCCAGGGGTCGTTAATCTGGAAAATAGATTGCAATGCGTTCATGTCCGACAGACGGGATAGACCAAGAACTAGGGCCTTCGCGCAGCACAGAAACCTTTGTCATTCTTCGTATTAGAGGGCGTGGGACTTCATACAGTAAAAGAAGAATGTTTCCTTCCACCCTCCCCCTCCATTTTCCATTGTGAGCATTGATATTATTATGTGTATTATTTATTTGAAAAGTATGATGTTTTTTTGCTAGTGGGTTGTGAATGGCATTTGGATACTATTAAGCTGTTACAATTCATTTTAGTTTCTGAGACAATTTACGTTTAATTGCACAGCTTCGAAACGATACCTAGTAATATCGTATCTCAAGAAATCGCAGAGGTAATTACTTTGACCAATTCCTATGTGAAAGTTACAATTGAAATTTTTTATATTAGGCACAGCAATTCACCTAATGTACGAGAATACTGGTTTTCCTGTGTAGACGACGAAATATTCTTTTTTCCAGACGACTGCTGGTAGGAGTTCTGAAGTTTCTCCCGCAATAGCCAATTCCGCTATTCATTATCAACTTCGAGGCCACGAAGGACAAGACCCACTGATTTCAAGGTCTGATTCGCAACACCACCTTGAATGTGCGAGTGATAGGCAGCAAATTCATTCAGAAGACAACAATATGTCGCAGAAAACATCCACTTCACGGAATCAGTCACCCACCTTAACTGTGGAAAACATCAAACAGCAGGTTTGTGAAATTGTGGCTATTGTAATATTTAGTTTTCACAATGTCCCTCCTGGAACGCGATGCTAAACCTGAATTATGTGGACCTAGGATTGGGGTGACTCTGATCAGCCTTCGAAAGTCGACCCTCTGAAATGCATTTCTTCTGCTCCAGCGGAAAGTGAAGGGATTGTCGACACAAAGGTAAACTATAAACTAGGAAAATTAGACTCAAACACATATGCATTTAGATGGCAAAGTTAAACGAGAGTAACCGGTCTCTTCTTCTCGAAGTAGCGCATGTTGAGTTCACTTATTTATCTGAGTGTAGGGATATCAGCAGGGCCGAGCAAGCATACACGTGACGTACCCTAATACAGGTATTAACGAATTTAGATGTATTAGCAAAAGTTACGAAGTCAAGAGTCACTTAACATTATTATGAAACTCCCATGTATTTCTTCAGATTCAGAACCATTCCGCAGGCAAAACCACTGTTTAAGACCGTATCATGGTTTTCCTCAGATAACTGGAAAATATGGCTTTGAAAACAAGATTTCATCCAGAGAAACAGGACCAAGTTTTCGCCAAGAACTTCAGCCTAACTCCCAATCGCAGGTATTATGGTCTATTTCGTATATTTAAATCACATTTGGGCTGACGATATATGCACTCTTAGAAAAAGGGAGCGATTTTCCTCAAAAAGAGAGTAAAATAGTTAACTCCAGTTTCACCCCCCCCCCCTTCACTCTGGGAAAGGAACGAATTTACTCCATCACCAAAGAGTAAAATTACTCTCCTCCTCCGTCAGTCCTCCATCAGAAAGTGATAGGGATGTCATGCAAATAATAAAATTCGCATTTATGCTGTGTCGCTTTCGCTTTCGCATAGGCATTGCCCTAACTCTGTACTGATTAGAGCACACGTCAGAGGGTGGACTACCTTTTATAGGTTCCATGGGGTGTTGGGGATATTAGACCCTTTTTAACTTATCTAATTGTTTTATGATTGAATGAAGTTCACGGACACTATCTGCCTATTTTAGATCTCCTATCCGGATGAAATCATACGTTTTTTTGTGAAAGATTAGGAGCTAATGGGGGGACTGGCCCCTCTCCCTGATGGTGGGTACATCAGGGGTCCCGCCAGTCCCAGTGAAACCCTCCTGCGGGCGGGCTGGCAGGTGCAAGACGCCCTCGAAGCTGATTTAGACAATGGGAATGGTCCCCATTGTTCCGGTCGGAGACCTAGGTTTCTCCCATTTGTTTTACAGATTACTCATTAGTTAGGACAGTTGCAATAGCAGCCTAGAAAAAGGTGAGACCTATTCGTTTAACTTTTAAAGAATGAAAACACGTTGGGGCTATTTTATACCCACTTTTAAAGATTATTAAATCCTATCCATTTAGTAATAGCATTTATATAAGTTTTAGGTACCTATCAGGTGCCCCATGAGCTACTTGGGATTGACAGGCGCCAGCTGTTAAGAAAACATTATCAGGCTCCCTGCTTCTCCCGACAGATAGAGGGGATAGCTGCTTAATAAGGCAGACTAGCTAAAGAGAGAGATCCTACGGTTGACGCTGAACTGCCTTAATTGGTGGGGAATGAAAGCGATTAGGACAGTTGTGGCTGCAAAGGAGTAAGAAGGGGTGGGTAAGATCAAAGTCCCCTTTATGGGGTATCTACTGTAGAAGGCTTCATGAGTTGAAGAATGAAGGATTGGAAATGGCCTAAAAGGCGGCCAGGGGAACAAAGAAATGGTCAAAGGATAGGTGAGGGTTGGGGGGAGCATGGCTGAGTAGTTGAGTCATTTGGGAGATCATCGAGTGTGTTAGCGATATAATCTTCCCAACTGGCGATTCGACGGCGTATGCTGAAGATGGGGTATTCAGCTCTGAACGCTCGTCGTTGTCCTTTGTGCTTCCTGTCGTATGTTGTCAGGTATTCGTGTACGTCTTCAAGGCAAGTGTCCTCATAGAAGGAGAGAGCTAGATCTGAGGTGTACACGTCAAGAGGTGCAAGTCCACTGACCCTATAGATGTAATCAGAGGAGTAGTGGCGTGGGATTCTGTACGCGAATTTAATCGCTGCTCGTTCGATGCGTGCAAGCGTGTCTAAGGTGGAATCGGGGACATTGGCCCAGGCCGCAAATCCGTACGTTAAAACAAGACGGATGTAAGCCTTATACAGGCGCATGATGACGTTGGGCTCACAACCGTTGACACGCGAGAGCAACTTCAGGCAATTCAACTTACGAATTGCCTTTTGGCGTAGCATCTGCACGTGGGGGGACCAACGGAGGTGTTTGTGGAAAGTGATACCTAGAAATTTGCAGGTGGAAGCAGCGGGGATGAGGTCCCCATTCATCCAAAGCCTAAAGTTGTAGGTGTCTCGGGATAGGCTTCTAGGCACGTAAAGGTATGAGGATTTGGAAGGATTCATGGAAATCCTCCAATCCTTACAGTAGGATGAAAGAGCGTCGAGGACAAGTTGGGCGTCCTTTTCTAGCTTGACTTCATTTCTACTCGTGAGCCATATGGCTGTATCATCTGCATATTGGCTGACATGTGCATATGATGGTATGTGTCGAGGTAAGTCGTTGACAAACGCAAGAAAAAGCAGCGGTGCCAAGACTGATCCTTGTGGTACTCCAGCTGTAGCGGTGTAAGGATTAGACAGCTCGTTGTTGACTCGAACCTGGAATGTGCGACCTGTAAGATAGGATCGTATCCACCTGAGGACTGGAGCCGGGAGGAAGAGTTGATGATGGAGTTTGTAGAGCAGGCCCTGATGCCAAACCTTGTCGAACGCCTTGGTGACGTCGAAAAAGAGGGCTAGGAAATGCATTCCTTTGTGCGTGGTGTGTAGCGCTCTATGTGTCAGCCGTGTTAGCTGTTCTACGGTTGACCTTCCTCGGCGAAAGCCAGCTTGAGCTGGATTCAGAAGGCGTTTGTCTTCTAGGTAGGACGCTATCCTTGTCGTTAAGATCTTCTCCAGGAGTTTTCCTATACAGCTCTATCACTTTTACTTCAGTCATAAGTCTTGTCATAAGTCTTGTTGTTTTCCTTTCATCATTAGAAAGCAGAGAAAGTTCTCTACAACATGGAGTCAAGCTGAACGCCGAGGCTCTCACGTCAAAGGTCAGGCGAATTTTTTTCTTCGAGCTATGGATTTTCGTCAATTAGTTTTTCCGCCGTCGTTTCGAGAAGAGATTCATTTCAGAGAAAAAGCAGATTCAGATTTTGGGGAACACCCATCTCCATCCCCACGCCAAGTTTCGTGAGAATCGTTCGAGCCGTTTTTCTGGAAAGTACTCGAATATCCCCGGAAATGGACACTTTTCCAGTGCGTTCTTCACTTCCTGGCGTTTTGCTCTCGTTCGGGGGCGAAAATGCAAAAAGTAATCAGACCATTTCATAGAGGAGATTCTCCCGAGTGAATAGGGATAAGAATTACCATTGTCAGCACTTCGTACGTCGAGAAAACAACGTTTCAAACATAGCATCTCCTTTGGATCAGAAGCTGTTCCTAAATTGGCACTCACTCCCTTCAGGTCGGTCATTGCGCAAGCGCGTAGCCTTCCCGCAGGTGGTTGAGCGGCGTGCATTGTTGCGTGTTGATCCGCTATAGTAAGGTTCGCTTCGGCTGATACCCTTTTGAGGCTAGTAATTCTTCGTCTCCGCCGCCTCGCACTCTCATGCGGAGGGTATTGCGCTTTGATTCCCATATAGATTTTTTTTAAGGCCAAATGAGTACTTGCTAAATACCAACGTCGCTTGAAAAGCGAATTTGTTAAAACGTTATTTTATTCACTAGTCTATATATATTTGAATGCCAAATAAACAGTCTCATTAAATCCCGTATAGAGGCCATTTTCGCGCTCGTTTAATGTCGTCATTCTGGGTCTTGTGAAATTGACCTCAGCAGCTAAAAATATTGTTAGACGTTTACATATACCTACATATAAACATTGGACGTTTCTGAACACGAGTGAATTTATAAAAGCAACTGGAATTGTAATTTTACATTCGCACCTGGACGCTGGCGGGAGGATCTGCCCCATTCAATCACGAAAATATAATTCATTTAAGGATTTTTTTCCTTTGCCCATCAAAATCCGCTTAGCATATCCAAGTCCCTTCCTAGCGTCTGGCAATTTGCGGATAAGAATGTTTCGTCCCGAGATTATCATCTTGAGAAACAATGACTTCCTCCCCATTAACGCAGTTTCCTTCAGTTCCGGCTAGTTTGAGTCTCCCGCTCCTTCGATCCCTCTCAAATAAATCGGTTTCTCTCAGCTTGTGAATCTTCACGATAGTCCTACATTTCCGTAATCCTTTACCAGAAAATTCTAGCAAAGTTCTGTCCCACCCCTTCCTTTCGCAAAGAGCAACATTTTTATGTGCAGACAGAGGATTTCCGGCCCGAGATTAGCGCCAATACGTTTCCTAACGTGGAACAAATTCGACTTACCTTCGCATTCTCGCTCCTGTGCTAAATCGGCTGGAGAAAAACGAACAAGAATATCAGGGCGTTTCGAAGATACAAAGAAGTCGTTGCAAAAAAATGATGCTATGCTATCTGCTATCTCATGATCTCCAAAGAATCTCAAAGTGCAGCGCGTTTTTTTTTACTACATCCAGTGTAAGTCAAGTTAGCCTTAACCCTTAGCAGATCGAAAGTGCTGCCATTCCAAGCTAATGAACAGCAAAAATATGATGCACTTGGAAACACCTCCCAAAGTCATCTCGAACCTTGTCGTACACTAGGAGATTCAAACATTTGGGGCAACGCATGGAATAAAATGCTTATTCCATGTTCTGGTCATGAATTTCTCCAGAACCATCCGAAGCGGCTAACCGAGTCAACTGAGAATATATTCTAATGGAGGCAAATTGTATGGACCATTTCACCTGCAAGCTCAGTTGGTTAATCCATATACAAACAAATAAATGGCATGCGACCAAGGATAGGGCTTTTCTGGGACTGGAGATCTGGGTTGAAAATCCAGAGCCATCCCCTCATCCCTTTCATGTAGATGTAGAACTAGATGGTTTCATGAACAAAGCAAAGGTGGGGGTAATGTAGACGTTTGGGAATGAGCAGTAAGCGAGTGGGATATGCTGAAAAAAATTACAAAAAGAGAAAGAAGTGTTTTGCTTTAAGAGGAGTAGACCTATCCAAAAATTCAGTATGCTTGACCTCGACATTTTATATCCAAACTAGTGGAAAAGCCCGTGCAAGCACGGACTGAAATAAGTGGAATTAGTGTATTTTGTGCATGTCTTTCTGCTCTTTCTTCGTCTATTTCACTATTAATGGAAGCAGTCTGCGAAACAGCATTTTGTGCATGGCATCATGCACATACGACTGCAACTACTCTCTTTCTCGCACGTTCAGTAGATCCCGCCGCAAAATTGTCAATACTTCACCACCTGTTTTGCGGTATTTTGAGAACATAATAAATAGACAACATTGATAATATAGTGCTTTAACCAAATGTTGCAAACTGACGAAGCGGACGGGAAGGCATTCAGTAAAATGCTATTCTTATCGCCGAAATGAGGTGGCGTAAAAATTGTAGGACTTTTTTATCTTTCGTCCCAATAAGTATCGGCACCAAACAATAAGCTTTCAATTAACACCTATCGTATATTAAATGGGACACACCGAACGAATTTGAAACTCTTCGGAACCAAATAGAGAAAGGGATGATGGTTCTCGTCATGAGACTTCCAATTTCCCCTATTGTAACAACCATTACGGAAATGTCCTATAGGAAACATATAGACTTTCCTATAGGTTTTTGACACACGAAAAATCTATAGGATCCCTATAGGGTCTTATAGGTCTCCTGACCCCTATAGGATTCAGGGAGGATATTTTGGGTTTCGAAACCCAGGCATTACGACGGATTTCCGCTGGTCCCATCGTCGTAAAGCCACATTTAGTTTTTGGCTATAGGGGTTTTTCCATGGTAGGGACACATCCATTATTAATACCAGTACTGCGGGGGTGTGCATAATTTATGGCCCCGCCCCACATACGTCGCTGAATTGCACGTCTACTTCCTTCGGTAGGGAGAAGTAGTATTCTTCTCTCGACCCAAATAAATAAAAGACAGAACCTGCGAGTACGTCTCTTTACTGAAACTCCATTTGAATAAAGTCTACTCAGTTTCGTACGTGGTTTTCAAAAGGAATGAGGGCATATTTCTTCACGGGGACTCCATGATTATATCTGGAAGATGGGGATGACAAGAAGAAACTGTCGAAGTTTATTGATTGCTACAATGAGGCAAAGCGAGACATTTGGGGACGTACAAAACTCTCTTGTGAGAGATGATTCTCTTTGTGCGTGGTGTGTAGCGCTCTATGTGTCAGCCGTGTTAGCTGTTCTACGGTTGACCTTCCTCGGCGAAAGCCAGCTTGAGCTGGATTCAGAAGGCGTTTGTCTTCTAGGTAGGACGCTATCCTCGTCGTTAAGATCTTTTCCAGGAGTTTTCCTATACAGCTCAAAAGGCTGATAGGTCGAAATGAAGATGGGTCTGAGGGATCCTTTCCTGGTTTCGGAATCATTGTCACGATTGCCGATTTCCAGGAAGGTGGGACATGGGAGAGATCTCGGCTGGCATTGTACAGATCCGAGATTAACACCTCCTTGGTTCTCATAGGGAATATTAGCATATTTCTGGCTTGAACTCCGTCGTTCTATCTGGGAAAGGGGGATGACAAAAGAAGGAAGTGACGAAGTTTATTGATTGCTACAATGAGGCAAGGCGAGACATATTGGAATGTACAAAACTCTCCTACGAGATATGATTCCATGGATAAAGGGGAGGGGACTTTTGTGAACTGTGTGAAAGGCGAGACCATTACCTCCATCTAGTGGCGGAGAAGAGAACTTCACACGAAACCCTATAGGTCCTATAGGGAACCCTATGGGTCCTATAGGGAGCCTTTGGGATTCCTATATATTCATTTAGGAATATTAAGGAAACATTTTCGTAAGGGAACCCATCAAAAAGAGGGAAATCATAATTTATTTATTAGGCTGAAAACGTAAAAACGCACGCCTGTCTTCTTGACAGTTTAGATGCAGACGATGGGATCAATGGCTTTAACCATGGATCGTTTCCGTTTTTTTTTTATATTTATATTCGATTTCGCCTCAGGAATTGGTCGTACGTGCCGGTCGGTACGGAAGTCTCTCGCAGAATTTTAACACGAATCCGACGGTCCAAAAGGCTTTCGTCGAATCTTTCTTCATCCCTGTCGACGTGTGGTCGGTTCAAACTGCCGCAGCCCGCGCAAATTTCTCGACCCTTCATGTATTTGCGTGGCGCATTCGCTCATGGAATTGCCAATCGGCAATCTTTTCTTCCAATGTCTCCTCTGCCTCCATCGTCAATTCATCCGAGTTTCCATCCGTTCGGGAATGGATGGAGTCCTCGCGTGGAAATGCCTCGTTCCTGGATTCTGATCAGATCCAAGAGCTCGTCGGTTGCTCTGTAAGGCAGTGTTCCTGGAAATCAGACGAAAGCACGAAAAGGATTGAACCACCGATTCCGCTTTTCATTCTTTGTTCATTCGAGAATTCCTCCTCGTTGCTTGGCAATTACAGAAGAAGCAGATCGTTTTGAATCGTTGCGAGCACGCAAGTCAACATCCACTATTCAACCTGATGGGCAACTTTTGTTGCTGCTGCCCCAAAGAAGACGAATCCGACGAGGGCAACGTGTCTCGTGAGTTTTTCGATTCCTGAAATCCGGGACATTAACCCCTTTACGAGTGAAAAAAACAAAATGAAATTCCCTTTCCATGCTCAAATGATTGAAGAACATATTTACAGGGGAAGTGGTGCCGGGTCGTGCCCATTCGTCACGAGATGGTGAAATGGGATCGCCTCCAGTCGATGAAAGGAAGCGTTCCCTGTTCAAGAGGAAGACATTCGGGAAGAATTTCCTGACGAAAAAATCCGGATCCGGGGAGACTCCGTCGATGGGGCCGGTCTCTACGGATACACCGGAGGAGGGAGAGTCCGGTCGGCCGATGTCCGGTCTGAGATCCATCGGCCTCCCCTGCTCCTTCTCACATCGCGACGCCTCTTGCGTCGCGCCCGCTGAAGCCGATGATGCTCTCCAGTTCGATTCCGGATCGGAAGCCTCCATTCCTCCGTCGGTTTCGTCTGGCGGCGAAGAAGAAGCTGCCGTTCCCGTCGTCTGCCTCTTTCCTCCTTTCGCCTCGTTGTCGGAGGACGAGCAGTCGCTCACCTGGACTGGGAATTGGGCGTTGCCCATCGCTTCCGGTTCGTTCATTTTTCTCAGTTTCCGTTTCGGGACGGTCTCGGGAGGGTCGATACACATAGACCGAGTCGAACACGATAGATGGCTTTCCCACGGTGATGGGCCTTGGGGAAGTCCGGTTCGAAACCAGTCCAGGTGTGGTCGCGTTCGGCGTACGACTCCTCGATCCCCCCATCGATTCCAGAAAAGTCTTGTATGGTCTTCATTGTCTTTTGACTTCATTCTATTCGTAAGGATATAGACTGGATTCTCGATATATCTTTTTCCTTGCAGAGAGACGGAGGAAAACATGATCGGCCTTTGCCACACTCCACCTCGAGTCGAAATTTCATGCACGACATCGGGTCTGATGATCACCATTTTCACACCACGTGGGTCTATCTTATTGGGTTCAGATGTTTCATTCCTGGAGATTCCTTGAATCAGGCAGTAGGAAGTTTGACGATTCACAACGATCCGCTTTGCAGAATGCTCCTCTCAGCTCACGCCCGAACTGCACCTTTCAGCGCTCTTCGGCGAAGAGAGCATTGCTTTCAGCCTATTGTATCGTGTCCTCGGCGAAAACGGTGATGAAATGTAAGTCCATCTCGACTTCTTTCTCCTGGGTAGATGAATCCATCCTGAAAGCTGTTCGATGCAGGAAGACGAGGAGGTACCATCATCCCGTGTTACCGATTCGAGTGAGCCTCCTGGAAAGACGTGGCCGTACGGTGGTGGTGATGTCTATCGATCACGACGGGGAGCAACCATCCGTCCATCCTGATTTGAAGTCCCTCGACGATGGTGGTGAAGGCATTAAACGGGAGATCGAGATCGTGGAAGATGGTCCTGGAGAATGTCATCTCCAGAATTTCCAATAGATCTTCTAGAGTGCATACTTTTTTATATGATGGAATGAAGTAATCTTTTTTGTATCGAAACACTTTAGATAACTGAGCCATTTCATAAGAATTCAATGTCAACAGCGTTCCATTATCGGGTTTCACTCCAAGACCAGTAGCAGTTTGAACAGGATCTTTTGAAATGGATGGAATCGGGAAAAGAGCTGAATTTCGACTTTCCAGCTTCATTAAAGGAAAAGTTGCACGGAAAGCCTCTAACGGATTCCGACCCGATGATCCTTTGAAACACTGCCCTTTGGGGCTCTGATCCATCGCCCTTCATTGGAATAACACTCCGAAATGGAATTTTCACCGATTTGGTGAAACGGCTAAAGCGTTTCGGTGCCGCGGTATCTGGTTCCATTGTATCTGCGTCCTCGCCTCCACATCCTTTGGCTAAACAATATGGAAATCTCAAGAATTTGACTTCTTTTCTCCTTCCTACTCTTAAGTGAAGTTCATCAATGCCAGTACGTTGCCTTGCTCTCTGATAGACGATATGATACTCAGGACTTTAAGGAAGAATCTCAAAAGTGAAATGTAACAGCACACTGTAATCGTCTTTAATTTTATTTTTACTTATAGGAGCCAAATACCTCACCCTCAACCAAGAGAGTGGGAGTAGAATTCCTGGAAAATTTGCAAGAAATCTAGGAACGGTCGCGTGGATCTGGACTTCATCCTAGATCGTACTGGCAGGGCATATTTAGTTGATGCGAGCCCCGTTTTTCGTCGGTTTTCGCGATCCGCAAGGGATTCGATCCCTTCTGCCGGCGGAAAAAGGACATTAGAAAAATTATTTGCACGATATCTAATTTCCACTTTCAAATCAACGTCCCACTCGTGAAATTTGCTCGACTTGGGCAAATCTTCGCGGATCGACTCGCTTTTCGGGAACCGATATGATTCGAACGTCCCCTCCACCTCAACCGACAATCGAGCCGACGATTGATCCATTCGAGAGTGAATTGACTCATCCCCTTAGAATGCCTGTTTCCTGGCTTCGAATGGCATCCCAGATCTCGTCGGCTACTCGGCATGGCGGTAGTTCATCGAATCCAGCGAGACGGCGGAGAAATCAAGAAACGAAACATATGGGCGAATTTTTGCTGCTACTGCTCCAAATAATCCATCGACGTGTCCCGTGAGTCTTTCGTTCCGGGTCCTTGCGGAGCATTAATCTGCTATAGTTGAAAGGAATGGAATGAGGATACCTTTCAGAAATCATCGAAAGAGGAACGCACATAAAGGGCTAGTCGAGCTGGGAGTGGGCAATCTCCCCTCGATGGTAAAATGAGGTCGCCCGAACTCGACGGGAGAAAGTGACTCTTCTTCAAGGAGAAAAATCCTACTGCATCCGTGGAGATGGCATCGACGGGGTCCCTCATTGCAACCACTGGAGGAGGGGGGAGCCGACTGGAGGAGGGGGAGCCGACTGGAGGAGGGGGGAGCCGACTGGAGGAGGGGGGAGCCGACTGGAGGAGGGGGGAGCCGACTGGAGGAGGGGGGAGCCGGGGCAGACTACGTCCGATCAAGCATCCGTCGACTTCCCCTGTTCCTTGTCTCGCCCCAATACCTCCTGCTTCGCGCCCGCAGACGCACGAGATGCTCCCGAGTCAGATTTGACGTCAGCGTGGAATCCTCCTTGAGACTCGTCGGGCTCGGAAGAAGACGCTGGCCCCGAAGTCGGCGGCTTTTCTCCATCCGTAACATTGTCTGAGGGAAAGCATCTGCCGGACGGCAAACTGGGCATTACCCGTGACATCCGGTGTGTTTATTTTATTTTCCCTTTTTTTCATTTCGTTGCTTTGGAACATGGGACAGAATCGCCTGAATGAACTTGAATTCGATAGATGGCTTTCTGACGATCGTCGGACTCGGGGAGGTGGGATTTCTCATGAGCTCCGGGGGTGGTCGCTTTCGAGGTGCGACTGCCGACAGCCGTCTTGTCTGGACTTCGTTGTATCTTGAGGGCATCATGCCTAGAAGGGGGAATACTTGGATTCTCTGCATACCTCATTTCCCATAGAGAGATGGAGGAATGTTTGCTTCCTTTCCCCCGGGAGTCCAAGTTTGATGCACGACGTCGGGTCTGCCCGTCTCCATTTTTTCGCCGCGTGGATCTATCGGAGAGATTCGAGATCATGCTTCTCTCTCGGTTCCTTGAAGCGAGCAGTAGAGAGCGATGTTCGGCGATGTACAGGGTGGCCCAAAAGTCAGGAACCGTGGAGATTTCACGTTTCCACACTTTTCGAACTGTTCACAATTCACCTGAAGTCACTTTCGATCCGTTTATACACGAGCTTCCTCAACATTTCTCAGCTCGACAATCATCTCGGCACACTCGGATCTTATTCTCTCCTTCACTTCCAAATAGCACACATAGGTTTTGGACCATCTAACTGCACGCCCCACTTGCTAGCACACCTTTCAGGCAAAGCGCATTACATTAAAGTAACGGATGGTTTAAAGAATGTTGTTGTATTTACATCATTATTAGGAAGTCACCTTAAATTCAATGGGTACTGTACAAAAGAATCATGGAATAAAAAGTAGGATTGACTGACGATGATCCATTGGAACTGCATGAGAAAGCATCCTCCAACTCCCTTCAGCTCCACCTCCCACTTCACGCCCCGACCACCATCGTGGAGTGACTCGAACGCCTGGAGGGACGGTCTCTTCACCATCGGGATCTACGCGCGTCTCCGCCGACGTGCGGCGCCCTCCCTCGAGGAGGCTCATGGGTTATACGGGGTGATGGAACCGTCTCGTCTTCCTGCATCAGAACAACTTTCAGGTTGGATTCATCTACCCATGAGAAAGAACTGGAGACGGACTTACATCTCGTCATTGTTTCGCAGAGGACGCGATCCAAGATGCTGAAAGCAATGCTCTCTTCGTCTAAGAGAGCTTACAGCTGCAATTCGGGCGTGAGAAGCGAGGAGCATTCTGCAAAGCGGATCGTTGGGAATCGTCAAACTCCTTACTGCTTCATGCAAGGAATCACCAGAAATGAAATATCTGGAGCGGATAGGATGGACTTTCACGCTATGTCTGTGTCCAAACTTTCCGGATAGCGGGCTCGTGTCAGGACCAGATCGGCTTTGAAACAGACAGTGGGTTTCACGTTTTTAATGGATATTTCCCTCGAGGAATCGGCCGGTCGTTTCAGCCAGATCAGTCGTCCCTCCTGCTGCCAGTTAGTTCAGATATCCGCCGCGAGATATCGCAATGAACGTGATGGTTCTCTCGGATTTCCTCAATTCCTTCCGCGTCCCACTCCAACTTCAGTCAGTCGGAACTGTCTTCGTTGCAAGCTGCGTGAATTCATGGACTCCAGATGCATCTGCGTGGCAATGTGAGTGAAATCCAGACGATAGCGCGAAGGATCGAAGCACCGAAGCTTCTCGTTCGTTGTTTATTCGGGGATTCCTTTCAGTTGCTTGGCAATTGAGATCAGATCGCTTTCGATCCTTCCGAGCTCGTCACCCGACACCAACAGGTGAAGAAGATGGGCAATTATTGTTGCTGCTGCCCCAAAGAAGACGAGCCCGTCGAGGGCAACGCGTCCCGTAGGTATTTCGTTATGGTTCGTGGAGACGTTCATCCTTTACGAATGAATGGAATGGAATGAGAATGCCTTCGACGATCCGATGATAATTGAGCACGTTTTCAGGGAGGGTCGAGCCGGGACGTGGGCATTCGTCCCTCGATGGAGAAAAGGAATCGCCTGGAATAGTTGAGAGGAAGAGGCCCTTCTTCAAGGGGAAGAATTTCCCGAAGAAGAGAAATTGTGCCGCATCCGGAGAGATGGCATCGATGGAATCCGTCTCGACGGATCCCCCAAGATCGAAGGAGGAGACGTCCGGACAGCCGACGTCCGGCCTGAGATCCGTCGGCCCTCCTTGCTCCTTCTCTCTCCCCGAAACCTCTTACGTCACGCCCGCTGAAGCCGAAGATGCTCCCTCGTCTTTAGCGTCCTTTCCTCCTTCGGTCTCGTCAGGCGCCGAGGAAGAGGCTGCCGGTCCCGATGTCCGCCTCTTCTCTCCGGCCGTCGCATTGTCGGAAGACGAGCAGTCTCTCAGATGGACTGCTAGTTGGGTGTTGCCCATCGCTTCCGGTTCCTTCGTTTTTCTGCGTTTCCTTGTCCGTGAAAGACTGAAAAAGCTAGAGGAAATGGAACTCGATAGATGGCTCTCTCCCGGTGATGGGCCTTGGGGAAGTCCGGTTTGAAACCAGTCCGGGAGTGATCGCGTTCGGCGTGCGACTTCTCGACCCTCCCATCGATTCCAGAAAAGTCTTGTATGGTCCTCGTTGTATTTTTTTGAATTCGTTTTACCTGAAAGGGAATCGTTTGGATTCTCGGTATTTCTCTTTTCTTGCAGAGAGACGGAAGAATACATGGTGCACCTTTGCCACCCACCTCCTCGAGTCAAAGTTTCCTGCACGACTTCGGGTCTGCTGATCTTCATTTTCTCACCACGTGGGTCCTTCCTTGCGGCTCCAGATGTTTCATTTCCGGTTATTCCTTTAATTGAGCAGTTGAGAGTTTCGCGATTTACAGGCTTCTGAATATTATTTAGGAATCTTCAACTGCTCCGAGGTTTGATAGGATTTTCCTCAACGACTTAATTACGAAGGAAAAAAAAAGGAAATAAATTGTGTCCCTTCGAATTTCGTAGCAGAGCATTGCACCGAAACGAAATGAGCAACGTTTAGAGTTGGTTTTCACTCCGCTTTGCAGAATGCTCCTCGCTTCTCACGCCCGAATTGCAGCTGAAAGCTCTCTTAGACGAAGAGAGCATTGCTTTCATATGCGACTCCTCTTCCGTGATGACCATAAGGCACCGTTTGCATTCGATTCCTTCAGCAGCCCGAAAGAAATGGCATAAACGTGACGACGTACTCGTTGCAGAAGCCTCAGAAGAGGGACGAGAGCAGGGAGTGAACCTGATGGTTGCGCTAGGAATGCCAGCGCCTTCTTATAACTCCCCTCCCCCCCCACCATCAGCTTCACTTAAGTCCCCTACATGGGAGACCCACGACAACAACTAGGCCTACGGCATCGGTCATGAGGGAGGGGGGGGGGGGGGGGGCTCCGAGGGGCGGGGCTTACAGATCAAACAAGAATTCTAGGCAACCTCTATTCCCACCCTTTACAACGCGATCAGCTGTGCAAGCCAGTGCACGATTATAGTGAGAAGATGAAACAAGCATGGTATAGAATAAAGAAACTTGGAATAATCACGGAGCAAAATACATTTATAGAAAGAGGAATAAAAGAGAAAATGAATCTCGACAGCGTGTGCACGTTGAGAATCTTGTGGCATCCCTGCACCCTCCTCAAACCACTCGGCGGTCCATTTCGGGGCATAGACCGAGCGCGGCCAACGATTGTCCCGCCGGTTTCCATGTCGGTGTCTCGGCGATGCCGTTGATGTGTTTTTTGTCCGTTTAAAGGGAGAGATGGACATTGTTCATGAAGATGCGAATTCGATTTGATTTCCAGGATCAAAACACGATTATTGATTTGGAATGTGGTATCCCTAGGCCCAACTCAAAATTTGGCCTATCTTAGGCCATTGTTATGTCGAAGTCTTAACGTTAAGTCAAGGGCGCTCATTAGTTCTATATGTGAATAGGATATAGGCTGAATATATATCAATGTCTATAGGCTGAATAGCACCCAAGGCCTTGCATTAAAGTAAAAAAAAAATACCGCTTGTCACTAGGTTCTGGGCCTTCGCTTGTTGGGCATATTATGCATTTGAAATCGAGCCCAAAAAACATGCTATCTTGGGCCTAACATGTATCCCACCTTGTGCAGAAACCCTGGCTTTCTTGGTTCTAAGTCTTTTCCTTGAGAGTGTGTAGCCATCCATTTGCCAAAATGTTTGACTTATGGTAAAGGTATGAGTATATTCCCTTTTATGAATAAATTATCTGCCAAGGTAAAGCTATTTGCTCTTCCTGGCTCTTGGATAGCACCTTAATGGTTCATTTTAATCCCCATGCTACTCAAAACTCCTGGGTTAATTCCTAAGTGTGTTCTCCTCACTGCCTCTCTTCATTGTCATGGAGCCCACAGGCTCATGAATTTTACTGTATAATATGAGAGGCTTGAATATACTATCAACCAGTCTTCATGTAGTCATCATGGGAGTGCTAGTTTGCTGATGAAATAAATTTTAATAGGCCTATTGTATTTTTCATAACTGACCAGCAAAACCAATGCCTGCAATGTGCTCTCACATTTTGTGAATGATGTTGATTAAAGTGAGGATGTGCTACAAGTCATGGGCTTCACCTAATCCTCAATAGAATATTGAACTCTTGTGCCACCTTATCTTC